>APFE030160563.1:3856-16549 GCA_000404065.3 Pinus taeda
GGTTATTATATCATTTGCACATATTTGGTTGGAGTTTTTGCTGGGGTTTGAGGAATATTCCAGGTTAGGGATATTACAACCCTTGACCTCCTTCTCATTCCCTATCACCATCGCCAGTGGCCATTGCTTTCAATGAGCTTGTAAAAACTAGAATTAAGTCTAAGAAAATTAGAGTTGAGAAATTTGTTAACAATTTGGATAGGATTCTGAAAGTACAAGTGAATCTAGGTAAATCTCGAGCAATGGTTATCAGTCTAGCTGAAAGAGGTTTGGTTGGTTGATTTATGGGGGTTTGGCCTTCTCCAATATCTCTAAGGTTGTGGGTGGAAAGAAACTCGAGGCACTTGTTTAAAGGCCATATTGAATGTTCCTTTTACGGCAAATGTTTCTTCACCTTTTTATTTGAACTTAAAGAAGATCAATATCTTACATTCAAGAACGATCCTTACTTCATGGGTGCTCAAGGTCTTTAACTGGATCATTGAAGCATAGATTTTAATCCTTAGAATGATGTTCCCTCAATAATTCTAGTATGGGTAAAAATTTCTCACTTACCCCTTCACTAGTGCGATGGGGATACTTTGAGAAACATCAGAAATGTCATGGGAAGATACATAGACCAAGCAAAACTAAGAGATTCAATATATACATATGCTCATATAAGTGCAAAAGTGGACCTTGAGAAAGGTCTTCCAGAAGAAATTCATCTCACATTAGATAACTTCTCTTTCATTTAGCAGGTGGATTATGATCGACTCCCTTTTAAGTGTTAACAATGTCATGAGTATGGGGACTTTACTAGGAATTTCCCTAAAAATGAGGATGCCCTCAAGGAGTATGAGCACGACGATCAATGGAAAATACAAAAGAGAAGAAGAGGACAAACACAGCAAAATCCCCAAAGGAGCTAGGTTGTCCCCCAAAGGGTCACTACTCCTTTACTGAGTCTTCATAATGTAGGGAAAGATTCATCTCCAGGAGCTGGGAAGAAGATTTATAAACATGCAAATGAATTCGTTGTCTTGGAAAATGAAGAGGATGAAGGAGAAGCTCAGGGGGTTGAAGAACCAAATCAAACTAAAGGAGAAAAGGGAGTTGGCAAATCCCATTATGAGAATAAAGTTCCAAAACCAGAAGATGACCCTGTGTGAAATGTCTCGATGGAAGATGCGGGTTTGAAAAACGAAGAATATTTTGAATCTCCACATCAAAGAAAGACCAAGTTGATTTCTTTGCCTCAGCTAATGAAAGTTTGAAAAATAAAATGGAAATGGGTTTTGATCCCTTGAAATCTACAAGGAAAGTGGGAAAAAAATCTAATTAGGAGCTCTGTTTGGCTCATGCTGAGGGAATAAAGAAAAATGAATTCAATCAATCATTAATGTTCCTTCCTTCAGACTCCCCAAAAATCAAAAGAAATATGGTTCCTATGGCCCTCATTCTGGTGGGGGCTCTAATGCTTATAGCAAATAATGAATATCATTTCCTGGAATTGGAGTGGGATGGGTAGTGGGAAAAGGAAATATGAAATTAAAACCTTAATTAGATAAGATAATCCACATGTCCTCCTCCTCCAAGAGACGAAATTAGGGGAGCGTGAAGCTCTAACAAAATGAAAAACAGTTTGGAAAGGGAGTAAATTAGTGGTGGTAGGTCAAAGGGGAACTTTAGGGGGAGTATTCCTTGTGCGAGGATCCTCCTTATTCAATCTTATATAGGAATAAAAATCTTACCATTGGATCATCAATATATTGATTAACCTCTCATCTAGGAAAATTTGCAACATAGTAAACATTTATGAGCCAAATATGTATCATGACAAGATAGAAAGTTGGAATTCTCTTTTAGGACAAAGGGAAACCCTTCTGAGCTCCAACTGCATTTTAGAAAGAGACTTTAATGTTAGAATTCACTAGTGGGAGAAGAAAGGTGGTAGTATTGTAAGAACTCAATTTCAAGAAAAATGGAGGATTTGTTTTCTAGTTGGATCTAGTTGATATCAAGCAATACTCTCCAAAATTTCTTGGAGCAATAAAAGGGTTAGTTATGGGCACATTGTTGCATGAACGAATCATTTCCTAGTGGAGAGCGTCTTTTGCTTCACAAAAATTGTCCCTCTTCCTTTCATTTGGTGTGGGGTGGTTCAAATGATCACCTAGTCAAGTTTCTTTTAGAGTTGGAAGATTTGAAGGTCCCATCCCATTCTATTTTAACCCTTTGTGGGTGAGTTGTAATGATTTTAAGCCACTAGTGCATTAGGCATGGTCGAGGTTGGTTAATGATTCTCCTATCTTCATACGAGAGCATAAAATTAAGGTCTTAAAAGAGGAAATAAAAAAATGGGCATAGGAAAGGTCCAAATCTCAGAAAGGGAGAATGGGGTGGATTAGATCTAATCTGGAGGAAATCCTTTTGGAAATGGAGGAGGCTATGGTCACTAAGGATTTTCTTGCTAAGGAGTAAAAATACTTTGAATAATTGCATAGTAAATTAAAGGGAGAAGAGGAAATTTGGAGTTTGAAATCAAGAAGTTTGTGGCTGAATAGGGAGATAAAAATACTAGTTTCTTCCACAAACAATCAAATATAAGGGAATGGAAAAATAAAATCAAGTATATGGAGCTTAATGGAGCAATTATTTCATATCTAGATGGAATAAATGATATAATTTTTAATCACTTTGAATCCTTATATAAAGAAGATGGAGACACTCCTCCAGATTTAGTGGAATATTTTTAGGCCATATTCCCCATCTAATTTTATAATCAGATAATGCCAATCTTTTTCTCCCTATCACAAAAGAAGAAATTTGGAAGGTGGTTTGGTCCTTCGACCTGGATGAAGCTTATAATCTTGATGGATTCACGGGACACTTTTGTTAGAATTTTTGGAACATAATTAAATATGATCTTATCAAAATGGTGGACTTCATCTAAACATCTGTTCGAATGGGGGTACTCTCAATTCATCATTCCTTGTTGTGGTTCCAAGACATGTAAGTCGGTATTCTTTCTCTCGCTTCCGACTTATTTCTCTTTGTAATTTCTCATATAAGATCATTACAAAGATTAATGTTCAGAGATTCATGCCTATTCTTCCTAATCCGATCCTTGAAAATCAAGGAGGTTTCATTAATAAGAGGGTCTTAGTACATGAGGCCATACACTCAAGCAATTCCAAAGACAAAGGCATGGTCATAAAGTTAGATATGGCCAATGCCTTTGATTTTCTACATCATTATTTTCTCTTTGTTATTTTAACAAAATTGGGTTTCTCTTCTATCTTTATATCTGAATCAATGCTTGTATTTATGGGACTCAGAATGCTTCTCTTCTTAATGGATCTATGATTGGTTTCTTTGACGCTTCTAGGTGCCTCACGAAGGGGTGTTGCCTCTCCCCCATTATTTACATTATCATGGTTGAATTCTTAAGTGGGAAGCTGGAATCTGAATGAAGATGCCACTCCCTCCCTATAATTTGATTCTCAAAAGGTATAAAGAGCATAAATCATACCCAGTTAGTCGATGACATGATATTTCTTGGTAGTTATTCTTGTATTATAACAAGATCTTTCAAATATGTATTTGATGATTTTTTTTAGTCTCAAGAGGATTGATAAATGAGGGTAAAATCCAATTGTATTCTTGAAATGTCAACAAACTATTACATGGAAGGATATTAAGAATTTTGGGGATAACAGGAATGGATGACTGAACCAATTTTAGATATTTGGTCCTTACCCATATGTATCAAAACATTTCATCATCCTTCTTGGTGTCATGCTATTGGCAAGTAAATCCAAATTTGAGTAATGGGGGTCTCATTAGCTAAATCCAATTATAAGATTAATTCTAGTTCAATTTATCCTTTCATCCATTACTATATTCCTATTGTCAACTATGTTGGGCCCCATCTTAGTCATGCAACAAATGGCTCATGAACATAGGTGGTTTCTTTGGAAAAGATGCAAGAAAAACTCTAAAAAAATTCATCTGGTGAATTGGAAGGTGGTTAGGTTTCCAAAAGCCATGGAGGGGATTAGGAACAAGAGACCCCATTGTAATGGATATAGCCCTTGGGGAAAACTTGGTTTGTTGTCTAATCACATGGGATAATGATTGATGGAAATAGGTGCTTCTTAAAAGATATCTTAATGGGGTGAGGGAATCTCGTAATCAACACATCCCTCATAATAGGTGCACCTCCCATATATGGCATTTAATATTGGACTGTATTCCTTTAATTAGGTCTAATCTTGCTTGGATTCTAGGAAAGGGAAAATCAATAATTTTTTGGACCGAGGGAATCATGGGAATCCTCCTCTCGACTTAAATCCAATATTTCATCCCCTACATAATTGGATGATTTCCCAACATAAAATATCTTTGTGGGGTATCTCCTGCTAGTCATCTGACGGGCATTGGTTGAGTTAGGCTTAAAATAATGTTATGGGGCAGCTTGTTAGTTTTTGTAGATCTCTCGAATCCTCTGTTGCTCAATGTGCTCCTTCTTCCTTGTCATATTAATGGTCTCTAGGTTGGGCATGTGATTTGTATTATGTTAAAAGGGGTTATCAATATTTTTTCTTCTGTGATATTAGACCTCCCTCTTGTTAGTTGTGGACCTTTATGTGGATCTCGAACTTCTTTCCAAAAATTAATATTTTTCGTTGGACATTAGCTCATAAGAAGACCCTAACAACTAAGAATTTATTAAAAATGGGAATAGTTGGAGCTTACTAGCGTGCCTTGTGCAAACACACTGCTAAAAATATAGATCATCTCTTCTTGGACCACCCTTTCACGATTAAAGTATGGGGAGTGATATTATCTCAATTAAAATCAAGGGTACTTTTCCCTTCTTCATTGCAAGACTTGTTGGGAAAATGGGGAAAATGTTATAATGGTTCTTTTGTGGTGAAAAAATTAATGAAGATAATATGGGAAGTACTACCTAAATATGTATGTTGGAAAATTTGGCTGGCTAGAAATTGAGTTGTTTCTCAAGACGAAAGGGAAAATGTCATTAGGATGGGGTGATTGGCAATAGGGCTTCTTGGAGAATCTTTCCAAGATAAGAAAATAAATGAAGAGGACCATAAGTTAGAATGGGGAAGAATCATAATGGATTAAGGTTGTTGGTCCAAAGTGTACCATTAGGGAGAAAACACATCTCAACGAGATATGGAAAGTAAGACTATCTACGGAGGAATTTTATCAATGACTCTTGGAGTAGAAACATTTATTCTTAGGCTTTGATGGAGTAGCAAAGTAAATACCAAGGGTGGTAGGACCCGGGGGGGGAGAGTGGGGGGTGTAATTTTTTGCCCTGAGAATTAATAAGAACATAGGTATGCATGGGGTCTAGGTCACACTTCCAACAACATTGTTGAAGCTTATGCCTTATATCAGGTTTTGAGGAAAAATGTGAATCTAGGAATTCATGAGGTGATTGTTTTGGTGATTCTTTGAATATAATTCACCATTTATATTTAGGATCTCTCCACGCAAATACAAAGTTAAGTCATATTTTCAAGCAATTTTATCAGTTGTATCAGTCTATCCCCAAGAAGAAATTTATCCATGTTCTCAGATTAAATAAACCCAAGGCTGATCACATAGCTAATTTGGGGTCAAGGCTAAATCAAGGTGAATTTTGGTGGCAAGGGAAAAATGGGTATGTCCCCATTCCTTAATGGCTAATCAAGCGACTTAGAAATCAAAGTGGAGGAATTTTGGTTTTTGATAGGTGAGTATTGGTGAATGTACAAGATTACCATAGATGTTGTAGCATTTTGTTCAAAAGCTTCGAGGTTAGACTTTTGTAGATGGTCATTGATACATACTCCATTCTGACCATGTCCACTGGTTTTGATTTTCTCATGTAAATCATGTATCTAAAATGAGCTTTAGCTTAATGTCTTTTAATATAGTAGTTATTCTTAGTTCTTCAAAAAGAAAAAGAAAAAACAAAAAAAAGTTATTTATATGTATATTTCAATAAAGTAAGAAATCATATGTGATATTACATTGGGTTTTAAAATACTATACTTCATAATTATAAGTTGTATGAAAAATAATTGATCAATTATAAATGTTTGATTGGGGAGTTTCATCCTTCCTTGAGGGATATAATAAAATATATAGAGGTCAATATTTCCTCCCAAAGGGAGATCATTATACTCGAAATATTTCTAGGTGGAACTAATAGACCACACTATACTAATACCTTTGATCTACAAAAGGAACTGATTCCCTCTATAAATATTTATCACTCTTCTGGTGACTTACAATTAGTTACTATGGCTCCTTCATCACATGGTGATAATAGATTAAAAAGAAGAAAGGGAAAAATGGATTACTTGAAGATTATTTCTAAAGGGCCATAAAATGCATAAACATTAATTTTGTAATTATATTATTGTAAATGCATTCTGTTGTATCATTTCTCGAAGCCAGTTTTTGGTTGCAAAACTGCATCGAGAAACCAATTCAACCAATGTTTAGGTTCAAGCTGTCCCTCAAACAAGAAGGGCCTCTCTTAATATTACGAGGCTTTTTGCTATTCATTGTCAGTGGACAACAACTTATGAAGAACAAGGTCCAGATTTAGAGGTTGTTGTATAGGGTGGTTGCTTCAAGTTTCCAATCCCTGCTTAACAAATAAATCCCACTCTTGCAGAGGCCTTATCAAAGTGCCAACGTTCAACTATGACAGAATAACGTAGCTTGAAATATTTTGATGGAGGAATGGAGAAGTTAGACAATTAAATATCCTCCCTAAATATCTAATCATCTAATTAAGAAATAAAGTGTGTAGAAGTATCTTTTTTTTTTTTCCATAAGGAAAATATCGTAACTTCTATTAAAAGAGAAATTACATTTTACAGATGCAGTTGCATTCAAGATTGTGTAGCGATTATCGGCTGATATAGAGTCCTTACAGCTAAATCCTGTATAATACTTTCACATTCCGGCTCTGCGCAGAGAGCCCATCAGTTCTAGTATAGCTACATATTGATGTAAAAATATAAAATTACAGCTGATCATATGAGCTACATAAAATCATAGATAGTGAGTGGGAGCAAGCCCAGACCTATGGAATATCGTGGAAAGGTCTGTGGTAGTATTGATGGGATGATCCATCAATGTCCTCTTGTATGAGCCAGCCGTCCCTTTGTATATGAGTAGCTGCTTTGGAAAGCTGGTCCGCCTCGGTGTTCTGTTCTCTGTATATGTGGCTGCAGTTGAAGGATTCCAATGATGATATCAGCCTTTTTGTCTCTAGGAGAATGTGGCTCAGAGAGTATGTATGGCCGTGTGCAGTATCGTTCAACCAATTGCAAACGATTTGAGAATCTCCGAATAACTGTAGATGGCTGCAATGTTTCTGTATGGCAAAGTGGATGGTATGCTTTGCAGTACATAATTCAGCAAAATTGTTGGTACCACGACCCAGATTTATCTGAATTTTGTACCAATGGGTATCGCTGAGATAAAGGAGTGCTCCACCACCACAGCCTATTTCTTGTGCAGAGCCGTCGAAAAACGCTTAGGGCTTCGATTTATCCAAGTTGATTTGTCGGAAGGTACGCGTGGTATTTTTAGGTACGGCTGAGGGAAGTAAATCAAAATCTGCTATAGTGTGTCTCAGAATGACAGGCCACTGTGGCTCCCTGTTTTGAAAAATAACCTGGTTGCGGGCAATCCATATTGCCCAGCAAACAAGTAAGGGCATGTTGACGAATTTGCCTGTGTGGGATCGACACCAGTCGCTCCATGTATCCATGAGATTCTGTCCCTACCAGGGCTTGAGGGATGGATAGTGTATAACTATGCTCTGCCAAAATGCTATTGTGGCCTGACAAAACAGTAACAAATGTGCAGTGCTTTCCTCACCTGATCGGCACAAATAACATCTGAACGGCCCGTGGAAAGCACGCTTCATGAGGTTGATACCTGTTGGAATTTTATCAGCAAGGATGTTCCACATAAGGAGGCGAGTTCGGGGGGCAGCATCCAATTTCCAGAGCGCTTTCCAGACAGGGAGAATAACCGCGGGCTTATATGGCTCCATTAGAGTGATATATCCCAGCTTGGGCGAATAGGTGCCATGGGGTGCGATTGCCCAAATTAATTCGTCATGACCGTCAGTAAGTCGAATGTGGGTGTAGAAGTATCTCTACAACAAACAACAATACTGATATCACAAAACCAGTATTGATGGCTGCTAATCAGTAAGACCTTATGTAACTGTTTCAAACCAGACTTTTAGCTAGGGATTAGCCTCCCTAACTTGAGAGGGCTCTCTCAAAACAAACTACTGATTTATCTTTAGACACAAAGAGGGCTAACTCTTGGAATGAAAATTTAATAAACATACTGGTTGGACAGACAGCATAACATTTCTTCCATTAAGCTCAAGGTCAACTGAGCATTTTTCAGTAGATGTAGCTTTCTTTCTCCTACAGTCATGCTTGTCAAGTAAATTTCGGTTTGTCATAAATGGAACAGCACATCAAGGACCGACAAACAGGGGCCTATGTTTCAGGGTAACAGAAAAGATGTGTCATTAAAGACAAACATGGAGCATTAAAGGTTCATCACAGCTATCTCAGCCAAACTCCAGATGTCAGAGAACGAAAATGATTGAAGATCAAGGCTGTTATAGAGTTTAAGTCCTATTTGATTTAGAAGTCTAGAAGATCTAGTAGAATTAGAATTTTAATTGTTTTAGGATTCCAGCGCTGTCAATTAATAGTCAGTTGTAATTATTAGTTAGTTAAAAGTTAGTAGGTGTCATCATAGGCAGTCATCGAGCTCCCCTCATGCTGGAGGAGGAAGCTCCAAGTAGTTAGAGTGTGTTGCTATATATAGCTGAATCTCCTACGTAATCAGGGTTGGATATTTATGCAAAAAAACAGAGTTTTTATTGGCCTATGTATAAAGCTTTTTACAGTAATAGAAAGACTGTTTATTCTTCCCAAGATTCATACTTTGTTAAAATGCTCAAGATGTTTGTGGTTCTGTTTGATCTTTTATGTTTTACAGCTTGATAAGTATACAATCACTTTGAATTCACCTAGTGCTCAAACTTCCTGTGTATACTTATAAGTTGAGGTTCTTGTCCTTCATGTTTTACAGCTCTTTAGGTACACAATCACTCTGAATTCACCTAGTGCTCAGACTTCCTGTGCGTACTTACGAGTTGATGGTTATTTGAGAAATGTCTTGAATGTTTAAACATTACATGCCTTGGCTTTTATGAATGAGCAGTTGATAGTTTATTGAAAAGATGTTTGACTCCATGAGCCCAATGGAAGAAATGTTATGCTGTCTGTCCAACCAGTATGTTCATTAAATTTTCATTCATTCCAAGAGTTAGCCCTCTTTGTGTCTAAAGATAAATCAGTAGTTTGTTTTGAGAGAGCCCTCTCAAGTTAGGGAGGCTAATCCCTAGCTAAAAGTCTGGTCTGAAACAGTTACATAAGGTCTTACTGATTAGCAGCCATCAGTACTGGTTTTGTGATAACAAATACATTTAAGAATTTGTATAGAAACAACAATTTATTGATTTAGAGGGATCAACAGTGACACACTGTTACCTTGATCCACTCAATAAAGGACATAACTCTGTTGTAGGCTGCCAGGGAGGTTGATACTCAAAGTGTCCCATACAACCTCAAACATATGTAGAAAGAGATATGTAATCACAAGTAAGCACTAACACAGTAAACAATTTCTGTCATTCATTGAAGCCAGAACCCTTTGATAAAATTATGAAATATTCAAGCTTTACAAAAATTTCATGGTTTTGCAAAAGGCAACCTTTTTACACTACAAACAAAACAATTTATAGGAAAATATCAATCCTAAAACAGTTACAGACTTTTAGGAAGAAAATCCTCAACAAATATTCTAACAGAAAATAAAATATTTAATTTGTTGTACGAAACTTTGGACTGTTGGAAAATCCTTTGCCTTGATATCTAGAAATTAGTTCATTGGCTGCTGATTTTGTTCTCCCAAATTTGGAACTTAATGGATTGTTGATATGAAGCCTTAACTACCTGCAATAATGGTTGAGAATAATCTTTAACCTACTAGTTTTGTTCAACTATTTGCCACTTGTCTCCCTTTAAACCTAGATATTTTTCCACTTATATCCTCTAACTATTCTTTTATTATCCATGGTCAAACATTGTTCTATTTTTACCAGAGTTAATGATATCTAAAGCAGTGTTTACTAAAGAGTCCAACTCACTTCTTTCATTTGCATTCTTTTGCCAATTTCATTCAAATAATCCCTATTATTACCATCAGGCATATTTTCATATTTTGGTAGTCTTTGAACTTCCTACCCATTGTATTTTGTGCAATAGCCAGTGAGTAACGATAGGCGAAAATGATGAAGCCTAGATAAAAGCTCAACCACAACTAGGAATTCGTTGATTGTATTAGGTTATTTCAATAGACAAATTTATTAACATCAATATTTCTTCCATTTCTGAGTTGACCTTGATAAACACTTTTACTTCCTCCCACGCATCTCAATAAGATCCAACCATTCCTTACGGACTGCAACACTTGATAATATGTTTCTTTACATTTTCTCATTTGAATATCATTTGTGCCAAAACAAATGTTTCATTTGTCTAGTCAGTACTATTGCTGCAAATGTAAATTTGGTGAACTAAACTCCATGCCTAGGGTATGCAAAAGATAGATGCACCACCAGATAATAAAGAACCATTATTACGCCCTCATCCAACTTTGTAATGAACAAAGTGTTATTCTCTAATGCTTGATTGGAGAATGGAAACGAGGCTAATGCTTTTGTTAAAAAATGAACATGATTTCGAGCTTTCCAAATTGGCTTGCATTCAATATAGTTCAACTTATGTAACATTGTTATGTCTAAACTATTAATGTAAATTACAAAAATTCTGGCCTTAAGCATCCTTTGATACAGAGTCATCCATATTAGTAATTTCAAAATGAAGTGAGCCACCTATTCTTACTGCAAATGCTTGAGTCACTGATATCCACTGTCTACCTTGAGTAATCTGAAAATCAATATCAATTTTGTGCACTCTGTTTTGTCATTTTGCAATCAACTTAGCTACCTTACGATTGTCACAAGATGGTATGATGGCGGTTTGTCACCCATTCCACTCATGTATGGCTTGATGTTTAGGACTTCAAGAAAAATAACACGCTTGTTAAGTTTGCCAAACTTTCCAAACTGAAAACTCTTGAGAGCAATGGTAAAAATGTTGGGAGCTTCATGAACAATCAATTGTTTTCTAGCCTTCACATACCTCTTGCACCTATCACATTAATACTTATTTGTGCTATCCAACTTTCAGGAGCCGTGAATTGTCCAAGTGCATCTTGGAGAGATTCAATGTTGCCTTCTAATCTTAGATAACCTGTAGTTGCTAATTGTTAAATTGGAAAAGAAATCCTGTGACATAAACCAATTAAGCCACCTATTGAGTCTTTTCTTCTTGATATCTGATAAGCATAATTATTTAATCCCGTGATTGAATTCTGACTCAACTTAGAAATTTCTCTTAGTAAACTTCTAATCCCATCTCCAACATCTCACACTTCATTACCAGATATAACATATTTTGGTGGAACAAAACAAATTTTTAACATAATTAATATTCTCTTCAAAAAAATATTTTGCAAAGGACGCCAAATTGTGTTCACAGGTCCGGAAAAGTATGAAAGCAAGATTGCATAGTTAAAAGCAAAAGCTGCCCAGAAGAATAAAAAAAAGGGTACAATTTATCTCTGATTTGTATCCATTCAAGACTGCAGTTAGATATTCTGTAATCGTTGTTTTGTCAACCCAAACATCAGAAAAAATGACAAACATGTCATTCGATGACCTATGTTTAGATCAATGAATGTGATAGTTTCCTTTGATGTTGATGGACTTACAAGCCTAAAAAAATTAACCAGAAATTTAAGTCACCAGTTAATGTTTGTGCATAAGCTCTTTGGGTTTCAAACCATTTTTTGAAGCACAATTGGCTCTAACGAAGCTCATTCTCTAGCTTAATGCCCAAAATACTTGTATAGATCAAAACTACCATAACATATCATCAACAACTTGCTTCTCAGTTTAAATTTTAGACAATAATTTCGTGTGCCCAAATGTCTGTAACAATGCTCATGCTTTTTCATGAATTTTGGGTATATACTCACCATAAAACCATCAAAATCTTCTTGTTAGCGTAAAACTTCACAGAAATTATCATGATACACCTAATTGACATCGTTTTGAACAAAACCCATGTTCCAGATTTTGGAAATTCTTCCTCATGGGCGAAGTTCATTGTGCGAAAATTGCTACGAAATTTTGACCAACAGTTAATGCGTTGTTTATAAGCCAGATATTTCTTAGGGAACAATTTCTTCGAGCTATTGTAGTAGTATGGAAAAAAAATTCTTCATAAGAAAACTATAACCATGCAAATAATGCCAATCAATAGCGATGTTGCAACCACAACCTGCTGTACAACTTTACATTGTGTCCATAATTACCAAAATATACACAAATTAAAGTTAACAAAATCCCTGAGTTCAAACATGAAATCCCCTTTTTTTGCAAAAATATTTCTTCCTAAAGACCTGTTGAGAACCCAATAGATAATGTCCTATATTGCTTTTGTTAGACGA
>APFE030160565.1:3781-26872 GCA_000404065.3 Pinus taeda
AATTTAAATTTTAATTCTCTTCATTGATTTTTCAATTTTTAAGATATTAGAATATATAAAATCATATTTAAATATCAAAATTATTTTCAATTATTTATAGAATCGAGAAGTATTGTGTTTTGACTGAATAATATATTTTAGCATGAAAATTTCCCGTCATTAATTTGATGTTGTTGTTAGCTTCATAGTTTATAACTTCATTATAAACTATTTATTGTATAACAAACCTAATATATAGTTTACCAAAAGCTTACAGCAACATGAATAATCTATATTGTTTTTATGTTGTCTCTATCATATATTTTAATAAATGGAATAGATTTATGTTTTGAATTTTATTATTTTTTTCATATTTAGATTGTAGGTAGTTTAATGGTTAATTATAAAAGAATATTAATATAATTTTAGTAAACTAAAATTTTAATTACATTTTTTTTAAATTTAATGAGGAAGGTGTTGTCATGTAAGATAATGTTAGTATAGATTATATTAAAAAAATATTCCTATTAAAAAATAGAAAAAACAATGTCTACAAAGTTTTGGATAGACATTGATTGGGTGCTCTCTTAAAGCACTCTTTGATGTATAGTTACCGGTTTGATGTTAAAGTTATCAGTTCAATTTCGTTCAATTACCCGGAGTGATGTATTGGACATGATGAAGATGTAGTCCTCCCAAATATATATAATCTACATGTTGCATTAAAGAACATGATGAAGATGTAGTCCTCCCAAATATATATAATATACATGTTGCATTAAAAAATTGAAATAACGATGATTCATATTTTTACATTTACAAGCAATTCTTTTATTAAGTTGTTTTTTTTTTTTTTTGTCTCAAAGATGTTTTACAATTCAGTGTGGGGAAATATTGCCAAGATAAATTAAGTTAAGGTTACATAACATTAAAAAAAATTAATAAAGAAATACTTACATGAAAAAGAGGGATAAATTAAGTTACGATTACATGACATTAAAAAAAATTAATAAAAAAATACTTAAATTAAAAAGAGGAAAAGCGGCTCAATTGGTTATCGATCCCAAAGGTTTACTAGTATATAATGCTCAAATCCCCCTATTGTGATGTAGCTTATGAAGAGGAGGACGGGCCATACTAGTAGTTAGTAGTTTGTAGGTAAAATGGATATGTTAGTCCATCTAAATCTGTTGGTGTAATTCTCTTTCTTGGAGTTGTTTTTACTCTATTGTGGGCTATTTTGGCATAGAGGAAGTGGGTTGGCTTTGATATATTGGATATCAATTTCATTTGTTAATGAAGAAATTGTTGGATGTTCATTCATTTTGAAGGTTGTGCTATTATTTTCTTTGTATTGATTGTTTCATGGTACATTTTGATGACGATTACTGGATGTGAAATTGTATGTTTAGGAAGATCTGTTCAATGCTTTTATATTATAAAAACCATAAAAACTCCATGCCCAAATAATTTGGGATCTTGAGACTGCATTTAGGATGGGATTAGTGGTTGTTATATATATATATATTAATCTGTCCTAACATGTAACTTACTAGTTAAATTCCTGTGGGGTTTTACGATTTATTCCTCTTTCATAAAACCTTTATTTTCACAGATTTCACATTATTTCATCACCAATTACACTACCCTTGAAATGATGTAAAATAATATAATTATTTTTTTATTTGTTTTTTTAAATTATTTTTTTAATTAGTATAATGCTTATTGAATGAAATAATATATTAAACTTGTTTTTAATAATAAAGTGTATAAAATTTGAATTTCCATTCTCTAAATTGATTTTTCAATTTTTAAAATAATAGAATATATAAAATCATATTTAAATATCAAAATTATTTTTGAATTGTTTATAGAATTAAGAAGTATTGCGTTTTGACTGAATAATATATTTTAGCATGAAAATATGTCGTGATTAACTTGACGTTGTTGTACAGTTATAAATTCTCTATTGTATAACAAACAAAATATATAGTTTACCAAAATCTTACAACATGAATAATCGATATTGTTTTTCTATGGTATTTATCATATATTTTAATTAATGGAATACAATTTTTTTGAATTTTATTATATTTTTAAATTTTTATTGTAGTGGTTAATTGTTAATCATGAAGATATATAATTGAATATCGTTTAGTAATCTTTTTTTTTTTTTTTTAATTTAATTAGGAAGGTGTGGTATTAAGTATAATGTTAGTTAGTTTTAGATTATTAAAAAAATATTTTTTATTAAAAAATAGAAAAAACAATATTCATGGGGTCTTGGATAGATGGTGATTAGGTGCATTCTTTGATGTTAAGTCATCGATTTAATTTCATTTAATTCCTCTTATCTGCTAAGGCACTCTTTGATGTTAAGTCACCGGGGTGCTCTCTTAAGACACTCCTTGATGTTAAGTCATTGAGTGATTGGGTGCTTTGTTAAGGCATTCTTTGATGTCAAGTCAACGGTTCAATTCCATTCAATTCCTCATAAAAAAAAATGTCCACGAGTGCTCTGTTAAGACACTCCTTGATGTTAAATCACTCGGGTGCAAGACACTCCTTGATGTTAAATCACTCGGGTGCAAGACACTCCTTGATGTTAAGTCACCGGTTCAATTCCGTTCAATTCCCTCGCGTGATCGGGGTGATGTATTGGACATGATGAAGATGTAGTCCTCCCAAGCATATATAATCTACATGTTGCATGTATTGGACATGATGAAGATGTAGTCCTCCCAAATATATATAATCTACATGTTGCATTAAAAAATTAAAATAATGATGATTCATATTTTTTACTCATATCTTAGAATCACAGTTTTATATTTAAAATTACAGGCAATTTTTTTATTAAGTTGTTTTTTTAATTTTTGTCTCAAAGATGTTTTACAATTTAGTGTGTGGAAATGTTGTCAAGGTAACTTAAGTTAGGGCTAGATTGCATTACGTTAAAAAATAATAAAAAATTACTTACATTAAAAAGAAGAAAAGCAACTCAATTGGTTAGAGACCCTAAAGGTTTACTAGTATATATGGCTCAAATCCCCCTAATTGTGACCTAGTTAATAGGTTGTTGGTTTCCGATGGGATATAAAAAAGAAGAAGAAGAAGAAAAATACCTTTAAAATTTGGCTTACAACATTTGTTATATTGCAATTTTGTTTTTATTGATAACAATAAGTTGTTTATTTTAATTAATAATATGAATATCACATTAAAAATTAAAATTGTGTTGACTCATATTCTTAATCATGATATTAGAGCTTCTATTTAATTTAATCAATAAATATATAAATACTTAATATTTATAATAAACTCTTATTGTACTTTTTATAGCCAACTAGGGGTATGGTTTGACTCCAACCTTTAACTAGAGTTACACATGTAATCCTTCTAGAGTCTTTTTCATAGTGCCCATGTGGTTGGCCCATTTTCCATGAGTAGTAGAGGCTAATGTCATAGCCATTTTATTGCGCCCCATTATGTTTGTAAATATAACATTGTATTGCTAGCTTGGGAGCCAAAACTGCTTAAAACAAGACTATGTGAACACTTGAAGAATGAATGTAAATTTAATGACACACATGAACAGACAAACAAATAGATCCTTAGTCTGAGGGGGAGGGCTCATTTTGTGTCATGAGTAAGCCTATAATCAGTGGCCTTGATTGTTTGCAGCCCATACCTAGTTGCATTAAATTCTTAACACCCTACTTGACCACTCAACCATCGATGCTCACAAAAATTGAAGAGATGGGATGGGGTAATGGGTAGAGGCCGATGCTCATTCCTACTTCCCCTCATGGATCAAGTTTGGGGAAGCAGGCCTCAAGAAAAAATATGGGGAGTCTATGGGAAAGGAAACAAAAGGAGATGGGGGAATAAGTGGGAGGGAATTAGTGAAAAACTTAGTACACAACAATGAAAAGCAATTGGTTGTAGGAGAAAATTCCTTAGAGGATATTAAGCTGGGAGTGAACGAAGCAGAGCTGGATATTGTGACTGAGCTTGTACTTAGAAAATTGGGTTGTTATCCCCTATATTTTTGCTCTTGAGGCCATTGTGCTTTGTTTATTTAATATTGAATGGTCAGTGGGAGGCTCATTGGATGATCGAATCACCATGGTGCTTTCTGGTGAGATCCATTATTGTAGCAATAACGCTGCAACTCCTACGGCTTTCTTCTTTACTTTTATCAACCCGGTACTTCGTAACAAACTTGGAAGCGATGGTGTTGTATGCACATGTACTAGCTCTTACTGCACGTTGTCACTTGGTCAACTGGCGCAAGTTCGCTAGGAGCTTAAGCCAACTTCTATGAGTTCTCAGAAGAAGCTTTTAACTGCGATGAAAGAAAACTAACTCTATAGGGACTATTCTATTTATAGAAAGAGAAGGAAAACTTAAATGTAACACAAACCCTAGCAAACCCTAGTGAACCCTAATTTACCTATTAACCCTACTTTTGCAAGAAAAGAGATAAAAACTGAGGAAATGAGTGCCATTGACTACTAAAAAGGTAAATTGCATTTATTCAAGCTACTTTTGAGAAGAAATGAGAAGAAAACATCTTTTTGTGCTTTTGAGTGTTTTTATGTGGAATTATTATGCTTGTGATTTATTCAGTTGTGATTGTGCAGAGGTTTGGTGGAAAAGGAAGATGGAGTTCGCTTTTGCAGAGGGTGAATAAGGTGTAGAGAGGTCCTAAGAAGCCCCTAGTACCCTTCTGAAGACTTCCATTGCATTTAGACTTCGAAAAATCACTCACCAGAAATTCTACAGGAGACTGCAGGGGATCTACAAGAGGAGGCCGAGAGCTATTTTTGAAGTTTTGAAGATGGAAAAATGATGGGAAAGGGCAACTGAAGGCTAGATGAAGATGTTTAGGTGTCTAGAACTTGCCAAGGAAGATCAAGAATGAACGTGATGGATGGATTTGTTCAAATGGCAAGGAAGCAACTTTGTGGAGAAAAATGTAGAAATTAGGGAAGATTGGTGAAATGTTGCAAATGACTTGGGAGATATATGAGAAGTGAGTAGGTGCTATCTGATTTATGGATGGATGGTGATTTGAGGTGTCCTACAAGAGATTTACATATCTACTTACAAAAAATATTCAAAGAAATGACTAAAAACTGAAATTTCTCTAGCTTGACCTAATTTCTGACCTAAAAATAGAAAATGCTAAATAGTAACCTATGAACAGAAAAGCATGTGGAGAAAACTATGGCAAAATAAGAGGAACTGATCTAAGCAACTGAATCTGAACCAATATCAACCTTCCCAAATCAAGTTATCACACTAGTCGTTGCATGGAAGAGAAAAAACTATGTTTTTGGTGGCAGCAGTAGTGCCTTGACCTTAGATCATAGTCCCAGGAAGGGAGAAAGGAGATCAGGGCCTGTTGTTGGCCTTTTTGAATCTTATTCTATCACCACAATAACCTACTTAAGCAACTGAAACAAAAACAACTATATTGACCATCAAAAGCAACCTAATCTAACAAAATTAAATGAATTTATGCAATAAAAATTAACTCATGAACTGAAGCAAAAACATATAAGTACACAGTAGGAGGTGCTGGGTAGCTTGGGTTGGGCCCTAACCAAAGAGCTTCAGCCCTTTGAAAGAGATAAGTGCTAGCTCAAAAACTGTTTCATCTTCATTATAAAAATAATAGTTACATTACATAAACTGTTCTAAAACAGGAACTCGAAAATGAGCTGAACACAATGCTGCACAAAAGTGCAAAAATATACTAATAACTGGCTAACCTACTGAGGCTCTAATCCTCATTATTTATACAAATGGAGTCCTCCAACATTCCTCCTAAAATCAAGGAACTCAGCTTCCTAGAACTGGAGATAAACACCAATCCTACTTTACTTGTTTGGTTGCCCCTTGGAATCATCAATGTGGAACCTTGTGCTTTGAGTTGCTGATGGAGTATTCAAGGAAAGGGGTAATAAATGAAGGAGACACCCCCCCTATAAGTCCTCTTCCCTGTTTTCCTTGAGTTTTGGCTGCCATTTGCTCATAAATCCCTTGACTTTGTCCAAGAATGACCAAAAAAATCTGCATAAGGCACATATTAGACTACATGGCAAAATGACTAATCCAATTCACTCTATTAGCATAAATATATTCAAAAACATACAAAAAGCTAATGAGAATGGTGGATTAAGTTGAAATAAGAGGCAGAATGAGCCCATATAATTACCCATTTCTGGGGTTCATCATCAACCCCCTGCTGAATGGGTTGCTCATCCTCTGAGCAACTAACATAACTCTTCATCCTTAATGGATCTGACAGATTCCCTAACATCCCAAGCCTCTGATGTGATGTCTTCCTCTTTATCATGGAAATCTTCTTTCCTATCCACTTCTTCCCATTGTTTATGTTCTTCCTCCTCCTTTATTCCTTCCAACAGTCCTAGCAGTAGTGGAGGATTGAATTTAAGGCCAATCCAATTTGCCTTCAAGATTTTCATTGAGTTCTTATACAGGGGCACTCTCCTCATGGCTTCCCTCATCCTGTTTGGGGAGTGATATTCCTTGATCCTTAGGTTGTGTGGAAATCTATTCCACCTTATCATGCAGGCATGGATGCAGTCATCTCCATCCTCGAAATGAGCAATAGCTTGGGCTTGCTTGTCAACATAGTTAGGGACAACTTGAGGATTAACTACAAGGTGTTGGTGGGCATAGATGAGAGCCAAGGTTCCTAGTGGTTCTGCTCTAATCATCAGGGGTTCACTCAACGCTTTTATCATCATTTTCTGGATTTCCATTGCCCTCTTCTCTTCATGGCTCATCCAAGATGCCATAGCTATTAGTTGCAAGTCTCCCAATGCAACATTTGGATCCCATAAGTTCATGTCAGTAAATGCCATGTTGTGCAAGTAAAATTTTGCTAGCTTGACTTTATCCTCAACTGAACTGTGATCACATAAATGCATAAATTGGCCATATACCTGAAAAGGTATTGTGCCCCTCTGGGCCAATGTCTTAATCTGAAATTGGAGCCACTATCTTTGAGGTACAATGCATATGATTTGGCTGGATACCTGCATTGTAATGCCTCTATTGCCCAGGTGGCCATGCAGGATAATTGGGCTTCCTTTTCCTGTAGTTGCCTTTTTAAAATCAATACTTCATTTTCTGCCTAGGATTCTTTTTCCTGTTGTTGTTTCATCAATGTCTCACTGTCTGAATGGGGTTCCTCTTCTTGTTGTTGTCTATATGTTGCCCCACTGTCTGCTTGGGGTTCCTCTTTCTGTTTCTATCCTTTTAAGATTGACAACTCCTTTCCATCTTGAGGTTCCCTTTCTTGTAGCTGCTTTTTCAACATTTCATTTTATTCCTCCAATTGAGCTCTTCTTATGCTTTCTGTATGCCTGACCATGCTCAATTCTTTGCCCATCTCTCTCAACTTGTTTTCCATGTGCCCAATGTGTTCTACCCCTTTTGATTTTGAAATCTACCTCCATGTATGGGTCCTGACTCTTTCCTTTTCCAGCTCGAAGAAAAGAGGCACTGCAAACTTTTGTGGGATGATCTTCCCACCTTCCAGAAGGTTGTAGTAGGAGCCTAAGTTAGGCTGAGGTCCAGGCTCTGGTATCTCTTTTGCCTTATCTTTCTCCTGGGTCTGTTCTTCTGCCTTCTTTTCAAGTTTTTCAATTCTTTGAGCTTTGCCAATGTCTCCTGTAGAGAGGTCTGCACCTTCTGTAGGACTAGTTTAGAGTCCATTAATTTGATTTTTTCTTTCCAGGTAGAGGTCTTAAGACTTTCTCTCTCGTAAGTGATGCAGATTTTGGAGGGAGATTCCTCCTTTGTTACAGTAGGTACATCCTCAATGATGATGGGTTTCTTTGAAGGTGGTTGAGGCTTCGCCATCTTGATTCTAGTGCTCTTTTGAGCTTTGAAGTAGATAGATGGTTGTCTTTTTTTTTTCCCTTTTTACTTGGCTGGAGTACTGAGTGCAGCAAGAATAGCTGCTGCTTCTCTTGCTAGTGTCTTAGGAGACACTTCTTCTTGTTGTCTTTCTTCTTCTTCATTTGTTATTTTTCCTGTTTCTGCTGGTTTTGTGTCTGTTGTCTTTGATTCCGTTTTCTCCACTGCTTGTTTAGCTTCTGCCTTTCTTGTGGCAACCTTTTTTTGGGTTTTATTAGGTTTCTTATTTTCAATTTTTGTCCTCTTCCTTTTCTCTACTGTGGTTTTCCTTTTTTCTGCTTTTGATGCTATTTTCTTCTCTGCTTTAGGTTCAACTATGGTGGTGTCATGTTTCTCCTCTCCTCTCTGTTTTTCTTCTTTTTCTTTTCCCAATTGAATATTCTGTGCTTCTTCATGGATTTCCTTCTCAGGTTCCTCTTTTTGTTCCTCCTCTTCACTACTAGATGGACTAAGGTCATTAGTGAGAGTTTTTATGTCATCTTCTTTAGTCATGTTCCTGAAAATCTCCCAAGCTATAGGGATTGTGTATGTGTGGAGGGCATCCTCTACCAGCAATTTAATGAGCCCATGGTGAGCCAACTGGTCTGGAACCCCTGCATTCAATTTGCTGCTACACTCTATCAAGGACTGGAGGAGAAAATATGGAAGACTGAGTTTTCTAGATGCAAGTAGGTCCATGCCATATCTTAGTTCATGTAATAGTCTAAAATGATAACGATAGACCATACTGTATCTTCCTTCATAGGAGATATATTTCATGTTCTGATAGATGACCTCACCCCATGGATAAAGTATACTTTTCTTTCTGATCCCATTCTTATCCTCCACAGGATGTTCATCAAGCTGGAAAAAGGTCTTTTTAGCAACCTCTCCTAGTGGTTTTTCTTCTTTGCTCTAGGGGAGCTCAAGTGGAAGACTTGTAATTCTGCTAATGAACTCTGGTGTAATTTCTATGGTTAGACCCCTGAAACTGACTGTAGCATGGATTTTTGAATGAGGTCTTAAAGATAATAAAAATTCCTCTGTGACTTCCTCATCATACCCATGAAATTCCTCAAAGAAAGGCATCTAATTTTCCCTGGTAAAGAGGGCTACCACTTTTGGGTGTTCATGCAATTTGGTGGAATTCAGAGACTCCTTTCTCATAAAACCCCCTATCATGATGTTCAGTGACTGCTGGAGATTCTCAGGTGAGGAGGAAGGCAACAAACTTTCAAACTCGAAAAAAGAGGAACAACTGAGGCTTTTTTCTTTCTGGAACCAGAGAGGGAATTTTTCGTGTTCTTTTTTTTTTTTTAACAAGATCAATTTGCAATTTTCCTTCCCTTCAAACTCTGTGCTCAAACTTTATTTACTTCTTAGTATGTTTGAGGGAAACAATATATTTTTTTGTTTAAAGAAAACAGAGAGTATACCAAACAATGTTTTTTCTTTTCACAAAGTAAGCAGACCACCCAATGAAAATTCACAGTTTTACAGGTTTAATTTCCTATGGTTGCATCACTTCTTCATACAGGAGAATACCACGGAGGAGAAGGAGACAGACTTTTAGTGTAGAGAGTAAAATGGAGAGAATATATATATTTCAAAAAACATAGGCAGACTTCTGTTCTCACTTTTTCTTTTCAACTCAATACTTCGCTTCAAATCCCACCACCTTTTGTAGATATATAACATGCAAAGTGGGTTTTATGAGCCTACCTTCTTTTTGAGCTCGAATTTGACATAAAATCCCGAATTTTCCTTCTACAGAGCTGCTCACTGGCCTTCTTGTAGAAAGGCTCCTGTAGACTGTGTTTCTACTCCTGTAGATTGTGTTTCCGCTCCTATAGAATGCAATAATTCTCCTGTAGAGCTCGATAAGTAGAAGGGTTTCGAAACTGATAGAGAGCGACTATTTTGGGGTTCTGAAGGTGGTAGATAAGTTGTTGCAGTCGAGAGCACGGCGATGAAAATGAAACAAAGTTGATGAAGGTGTCAACTACAACGTACTTAAGCTTATGACGTGTTCTGCGGTGATGAGGTGAGGTGGCAGGAAGGGTACGTTACCTTCATCTAGATCATTGGTCCCTACTCCAATGCCATTATGATACTTCATGCAGCCTGCCCGCAATCATTGCCATCACTCCCATTATACACCACAACCACTTCCTGTTTTGAGTTTTTCTTCCCGTGTTGACTGAACACATGTGCCGATTGCACCCACTAAATGATGTTTGAATTGGACGAGGCTTGCTTGAACTGGACGAGGGTGGCTAGTTAGCTGGCCACCGATTTCATTTCATCGCAACCATCTCAATGGTTCATGCAGTTTCTGAATCATATTCATGCAACAGAGTAATGAGTTTAGTCACTTACTTGTTAGTTGCTACCATGCTTTGCATGCTCAGACTTTGGCACTCTGTTCATGGATTGTTGCTGTTGTTGGCACTCGTGGCTTCTGAACTGGTGACTTGGCTACCTCATGCTAGTGATCTTCTAATCAGGAACGGATTCTCACGCGTTGTATACACTTGTGGCTGCACTGACCCTGCCTTTGGAGCTTCTTTTTTAAGGGGATCAACTGTTACAGGAATCCTGTAGGATTTCTTGTAACTACTTCTCCCTCTAAAATTTCTGGCAGAGGTTTGAACAAGGACTAAAGAGATAGCCGTGGAAGGTTCTGAAGGAAAAGGAAAAACAACTAGTATGCACTA
The DNA here is from genome assembly GCA_000404065.3 of Pinus taeda. Taxonomy (NCBI): domain Eukaryota; kingdom Viridiplantae; phylum Streptophyta; class Pinopsida; order Pinales; family Pinaceae; genus Pinus; species Pinus taeda. Next base: position 14,416 of record APFE030160565.1, read on the forward strand.
GGTAAGAAACAAGTTAAGGATGTTTCTGTTTTATTCTTCATCATTTAACAAAAAACAAAAGAAACAAAATTTCTATGTTTTCTATGCAGGGAAGAAAGAAGCGAGTGGAAATGCGGTGGTGCAGGTTGTTGAGTCCCAAACTTACATCTTCCCTACACACCTTTTTAGCCTTTTTCTCCAGTTACCTGAACCTCTAAGCTATCAAATCATTGCATATTAGTTTAAAATGAGCATATAAATGGTTTCCTAAGTATGTTTTGTGACTGCTGTTTGATTTAGATTTTTGGTCAATCAGCTGCGGAATCTGTCACTTTCCACAGCCAGAATCAGTTTCCACAACCTTTTTGTTAAACTCTATGCTACAGGTGTCTACTAAAGAACTCAGCCACATGGGAAAGCTACAAAGGATGTGGACATGGAATGTATCCCCTTGGTTCAACCAAATAACCCACAGAAGCCCGCAGTCAAAGCCGGTCAAACGGTGGTCAACACAAGGAGTTTTGCGGTGGCATGACTCTGTTTTCATCACGAGGAGGATTGCGTGGCAAGATCCTGAGATTTAGGAGGTGTGCTAACACCTGGGGACTGCCCGTGGACAAAATCCAACAAACCACCTCCTTGGATTTACTTCCCATAGCTACCATGCTGCTGAATTTTCGATTATGGTCTTTTACGTGTCTGTCTACTAGCGTAGACATTAGGAATTAGTTATGTATTCCTGCTATAAATAACGCATCTTCGTATGTATATAAGCTAGCTGCTGTTATGTAATCTTGACTGTTTTTACGAGCCATCGAGCCGAGACTTAGTTTTTATTTTATGACTGCATTGCAATATATGAGAAGACACTGAATTTGAGTTCAAATCTGTGATTAGTTGTGATTGACCGAGGTTGCAGAGGGCCCCTGTACACCAAGGTCCTGTAGTTGATGTATAGCTTTATGTTTTTCTTCATTTTACGCTCTTGATACAATAAATATTAGCTGTATATATTAACTTTCTCATGGTATTTATGTTATTTTTCATAGCTTCTTTCATGCTTTTAATTGATTATCAACTGATCAATGTTTTCATTTCAGGTTCTAATAGGAAGCCCTGGCAGTGCATATAGTTTTTGATGACTAATGACATGATGGAATTATCTTGTCCTTCTGCTGATTTGTTTTATTGGTTCTAATTCCAGCACTGTTTATTTCTTTAGCTTTGCTTTGTTCATTTACTTTTCTGCAAGATAGATATTAGACTATTCATATCATTCTTCAGTTACCTCCTATAGCCAGAGCGAGTCGAATGGCGAGGGATTGAGTGTGAATGTATAGTTTGATACTAGTTTATTTACTTTTTGCAAGTTAGTGATTAGATTACTCATATCATTATCAGTTACCTCCTATAGCCAGAGCGAGTCGAATGGTGAGGGATTGTAGGATGAATGTGTAGCTTAATCTTAGTTTTATTTTATGCAATTTAGATATCAGATTACTCAATTTGTGTATGATTACCTCCTATAGCCAGAGCGAGTCGAATGGTGAGGGGTCAAAAATGAGTTGATGTGATATGATTTAGTTTTCTTTGTTTATAGTTTTTGAATTGCTTTGAGTTCAGCCTTTTCCTTTTGTTTTTTACAGCAGCAAGGATACTGGGTTTCATAGTCACTAGTTCACTATTTTGTTTAATTAGAATCTAGGCACATCTTGATTTCATCATTGTAAAGTTTGCAAACCTTTGGAACACTTTGAAGTTTGGAAATCATTTTAAAGGCCACCATTACCTTGAATACTTTTGTCCATACTTTATTATTAGAATTATCATCTCACATTAGGGAATCAACAAGAAGATAAATCCAAAAACCAATCAAAAACTAAAAACGACAAAGAAATAAGAAAATGGTTATCTTGCACATATAGTGCACTTCACTTCAGTAGTTTATGACTCCCAGATTGACAATTTATATAGCAATTTAGAACACACTAAATTGACCAAACATTTTGGCGCCGTTGCCGGGGAAGTGAAACTAGGTAGCCAATTTCTTAATATATATATATATTTTATATATATATATATATAGTGTATAATATATATATATAGATATATATTATATATATATATTTCAAGGAAGGTAAAAACTGATGATTTCTCAAAGTATGCTCTCCTCTTGCACCTAGTGTGACCTGGAGGATCAGAAATGAGAGTTATTGATTCAGTAATTTCTTAAGTATGCTCTCTTCTTGCACCTATAGTGATCTAGAAGATCACAAAGAGAATTATTAACCCGACTTGAAGAAAATAAAAATGACATGCATAGAGCAAGAGATTCAAGGGGAAGGTTTATAGCTAGGGCCAAGAGTTCAATTTTTACAACTCCATCTACTCCAAGGTATAGGCAAGATACACCTCCAACATCTCCAACTCATACTCCTAGCCTTAGGATCCCTGGAATTCAAGAGGCAGTAGTTGAATTAGGAGGCTCTCCCACACTATCCACCGAATCTGAGTTAGGAAAAGACCCTTTCTTTACTTCTACAGGAAAACACATTGTAATTGAGGAATTAGAATCACCTGAAGAAGAAGAGGGAGAAATTCCTCCTCGTTCGCCATTAGTAGAAGAACCAGAGGACTTTGAAATCTCTGAGGAAGCTATCATGACAGAGGAAGTAGTAAACAGATTTGGAGGAGGTAGAGGTAGAGGTAGAGGAGGAGGAAACAATGGAGGAGGTAGAGGTAACAACGGGGGAAACAGGGATGGAGATAACTCATTTGGATTTCCTATAGTTGATGAGGAATCTCGAACAAAAATGAAAAATATCTCACCATCTGTCCTCCCAAACTTTTATGGGCTGAGAAGTGAGGACCCTAAAACATTTTTATTTGAGTTTGAAGTCGTGTGCCGAACTTATGATTACATGGAAGATGCTCAAAAACTCAAGCTGTTTCCTTCAACATTGAAGTGAGCTGCTCTAAAATGGTTCATGGGATTAGTCACTCAATCCATTAGGAATTGGAATGACATGAAACAAACATTTTTGGATAGATACTTGGACTATTGTATGCCCACCAATCATAAGGATGAGGTATTCAAAATGGTACAAAAAGAAGATGAAAAATTGGAGGATCTTAGACTTGAAAGATTTCAATACAACCTCAAAAGAGAAAAACAAATGAGTAACCTAGATGAAGAAACCTTGAAAGCCCTTCTATTAAAAGCCATTAAAGATGAATGGATAGATATTTTGAATACGATGGGGAAAGGAGATATATCTCAATTTCCACTTCATGATATAGCAGAGCTATGTGTCCATCTCTCAAGGGGAAAATCTAAAACTGGAAAAGGGCCTAGAGATCCTTCTCTCATTAGAGCAAATAAATCTGCAACTGGGTCAATGAGTAGGGCTGAGATTGGAAACATGCTTGATGAGTTCAAATTAGATATTTTAGGGAGTCTTAGTGAGCAACTAGACACCCTTAAGATACAAAGCAAGCAGAAAGCAGAAGCTGAAGCTTTGGCCATCTTTTGTCCAAAGTGTAGGAAGAAACATGCTCTAAGGGAATGCCCCTTGGATGCAAAAGTTGTAGAAACATGCGCGATTTTCTCAGAAAGCCACGAGACCAAGGATTGTCCTTCAATTCCTGGGCTCAAAGCTGTCTTTCAAGAAGACCCAAATTCAATTGAGTCTCTCTGTTTTATTTCAAGGAGACCTTGGCAGGGGCAACAAAATCAAGGGTTTAATAACCCCACAAACTTTCAACCCCCACCAAGTTTGAATCCTTGGCAACAACCTTGGTCCCAACCTCAAAATCCATTTCAATCATGGGTACAAGGTATGCAAAATCATTATGGGAGATTTGCTCAATTTTATCAATATCCTCTATCTTTTCAAAACCAACAAGTTCCACAATCTCCAAATCATAATCCACAAATTTCATTACCATTTCCACAACAACAACCTTCTCAACAGAATCCAAATTCCCAACTGTTGCTTCCATTCCAACAAAAGACAAATCAATTACCTTCCCAACCATTTCCAAATCCAAATAATAAAAACCATCAAAATGCTTACATGGTAGAAGGACAACAATTTCCTACCTATATGATTGTTCCTCTCAATGATGTATAACTCAGATCTAGTAGAGTCTTAGACAAGCCTTCTATAGATACTCAAAAGCAAAGCATTTCTGAGGAAGAATCTCTTAAAGCCAATAAAGATTCTGAAGCATCTCTTCAAAACCAAAGCACTCAAGAAGAAAAAGAAAAAGAATCAACCCCCACAACTCCTATAGTCAAGCAACCTGCATCTTTATCCACACCTCCTTTTCCTGAAAGATTACAAATTGATAAAGGAGTGGAAAAACAAATCTTGTTGCCTGACTATGATTTTCTAGATGAATTAAAGAATGTCTGTATCAATATTCCTTGTTACAAGCCATTAGAGAAATTCCTATTCTAGCTAAAACAATAAAGGAGTTGAGTCTCAAAGACCAGGAAGGAAACCAAGAGATACAAGAAGAATCCACCTGGTAGGAAAAATTGCAGATATCATGATGGGAAAAGTTACCATGCAGAAGTATGTAGATCCCGGTAGTCCAATTGTCAAAACACATATCAATGGGGTAGAAATTCCAAATACTTTGATTGATTTAGGGGTTGCTATCAACATTATGAGTAGACAGACTATGGAACAGCTAAAACTTCCTAATCTTCCTTTTATAGCTACTTTACTACAACTTGCAGATCGATCAATTATTAAACCAGATGGTGTATTAGAATACATTTCGGACTCCTTAGATTCTTGGGAGTATCCAGTGGATTTCATGATTTTAACTCCTAAGAGTAATCTAGGAGGGCATCCACTCATTTTGGGAAGACCTTGGCTAGCCACAGTTGATGCTTTTATCAGTTGTAGATCAAGGGATATGTATATTTCTGATGGTAATTCGACAAAGAAATTCAATCTGTATCTCCAGCAAAAACCAATTACAGAAATAGGAGATAATGAATGGGTTGATTGATGAGGACACTATACAACCTGTCTGTACCATTTTATGAAATCAGTGAAGATAGTCAAATTCTGAACACATTAGAAAACTTTGAAACCTCTTCAGAATATGACCACACACAATTTCAGTTAAATTCTGACATTGAGTATCTATCATCTAGACAAATGTCTCTTTACTCTATGGAAGATTTTGGTAGTTCCACCACTGATATTTTTCCAGGTAAAACATTGAATATCAACAAAAACTTGGAAAGAGCACAACAGGAAGAGCTAACCAGAATCTTTCAAAAACATTCTACTGCATTTGCATGGGAGTATACTGACATGAAAGGTATTGACCCTAAGACTTGCATTCATCACATCTACATCGAGGAAAACAGTAGACCAACCAGACAACCTCAGAGAAGGATGGATCCAAATCTTAGAGAGATAGTGAAAGAAGAGCTCCAGAAACTACTCAATGTAAACTTCATTTATCCAATTTTAGATAGCCGATGGGTTTCTCCTTTGGTTATAGGGCCTAAAAAAATGGTAATTGGAGGGTATGCATTGATTATAGGGAATTTAATAAAGCGACTTTAAAGGATCACTTTCCTTTACCCTTTATCGATCAGGTATTAGATACTCTAGCAGGCAAAAAGTACTTTTCATTTCTGGATGGTTTTAGTGGCTATAATCAGATTCAGGTGGCACCTGAAGATCAAGATAAGACTACATTCACCTGTCCATGGGGAACTTTTGCTTACCGAGTGCTTCCTTTTGGATTATGTAATGCACCCGCAACATTTCAAAGAGCAGTACTAGGAATCTTTTCTGATCTAATCCATGATTGTGCAAAGGTCTATATGGATGATTTTACAGTTTATGGTGATTCATTTGAAGAGGCATTAGAGAATTTGGAAAAGGTCCTTATCAGATGTAAAGAAACAAATCTTTCATTGAGTCATGAAAAATGCTTTATGATGTTTACTGAAGGGATTGTTTTGGACATCATATTCAGGGGATGAATTAAAGTTGATAAATCAAAAGTTGAAGTCATCTCCAAGTTGCCTATTCCAACTTGTCAAAAAGATGTTAGAAGTTTTCTAGGATTTACTGGGTATTATAGAAGATTTATAGAAAACTTTACCAAAACAACATCTCCACTCTTCAAATTACTTACAAAAGACTGTGAATTCAAATGGGATCCTGATTATCAATCAACATTTGAAACTTTGAAAACAAGAATATCTGAAGCACCCATTTTGTTAGGGCCAAATTGGAAACTTCCTTTCCATATTTCTACATATGCTTTAGATACAGCTCTAGGAGCTGTGTTGGGTCAAAAGGATTTAGTGCCTTATGCCATTTACTATACCAGTAAAAATTTGACTCCCACTGAGTTGAACCATACTGTGACTAAAAAAGAGTTTTTAGCTGTTGTTCATGCAATCAATAAGTTTAGACATTATATAACAGGCTATGAAACTTTTGTCCATACTGATCATTCTGCAATTAGATATCTAATAAGAAAACCTATTACTAATGGCAGAGTTACAAGATGGTTCTTACTTTTACAAGAATTCAATATTACTGTGTTGGATAGACCAGGAAAACAAAATACAGTAGCTGATTTCTTGTCTAGGATCCAAAATACTAAAGAAGATTCCCCTGTAGAGGATAAGTTTCTAGATGAATATTTATTTGCAGTAACTACTAAGACTCCTTGGTATGCAGATATTGCTAACTATTTGGTTACAGGGAAACTACCTCCACATCTATTTCCAAGTGAAAAAAGAAGAATTATTCAGGAGAGTTCAAAATATTCATGGATTTCTAACGAATTGTTTAAAACAGGGCCAGATTGTGTGATCAGAAGATGTGTTCGGGAAGATGAAATGCATGACATCCTCAAGGCATGTCATGATGAACTATGCAGTGGACACTTTGCTGACAAAAGGACGGCCTATAAAATCCTTTCTTTAGGATATTATTGGCCTTCCCTCTTTAAGGATACAAAAGAATATGTCAAAAGGTGTGACAGCTGCCAGAGAGTAGGGAAACCGACTCTTCAAATGAAATGCCATTACAACCACAGGTACTCATCAAAACCTTTGAAAAATGGGCTTTAGATTTCATTGGACCAATTAATCCCCATCTAGACAAAAGAAATATATATTGGTTTGCACTAATTATGTCACTAAATGGGTAGAAGCCAAGGAATTGCCTTCTGCCACTGAAAATTCAGTTGTTCAATTTCTTTTTGAGGATATTTTTACTCGTTTTGGTGTCCCAAGAGAAATTGTGACAGATCAGGGAAGTCAATTTACATCTAAATTGATGGAGAAGCTGATGGAGGAATACAAATTCAAGCATAGAAAATCTACTCCATACCATCCGCAAGCAAATGGTCAAGTGGAATCTACAAACAAAGTTCTTGAGAGCATCATCACCAAGACTGTTCATCTCCATAGAAGAGATTGGGAAGAAAGGCTTCCTGAAGCCTTATGGGCCTAAAAAACTACATGAAGGAACACAACAGGACATTCTCCCTATGAACTTGTTTATGGGAAAGAAGTCTTGCTCCCCATTGAGTTTCAAGTCAAGACCTTCAAGATGGAAGTTCAGTTGGGGATGAATCTATCAGAAGCCCAAAAGCACAAAATGGAACAGCTGAATGAGCTAGATGAGATCAGACAAGATGCAATTCTAAGAACTGGTCTAGTTCAACATCAAAGAGCTAAGTGGCATGACAGATATATTAAAGAGAGAAAGTTTCAAGAGGGAGATTGGGCTTTACTGTTTGATTCCAAGTTTAAATACTTCAAAGGAAAGTTTCAGACTCATTGGCTTGGGACCATATGAGATTGATAAGTCTTTGACAATTGGAGCAGTAAGAATCAAGACCATTGATGAATCTCAGACTCCTCTTATTGTGAATGGCCACCGATTGAAATTTTATCATAAGCCACTCTCCAGAGAAGAGTTTGTCAAAATATTCCAAGAGAATTCTGCAATAAGGCTGGTGGAGAAGAATCCTTCTCCCCCATCAGCTTAATCTTGGTTTCTTGTAGTTCTGAAAAAAAAAAAAAAAAAATGTGTATAAGCCTAAAAACCAATCATGGATTGACAGTCTTATACAAAAAATATGGAGTGAAAATCAGGGGTACCTGACACTCTATATTTTCCAAAAAAAAAATTCTCTTCTCTCATGTTCTTTCCATCTTCATTCCATCTCACTCACTCATTCCATTTCATTCCACTTCCATTTCATTTTCATCATCATTCTCACTCCATTTTCACTTCATTTTCATTCCATTCCATTTCATCAATAAAAGTCCCCTTTCAGGACTATTTTCATTCAGCTATTTTCCTCTAAACTATCTTTGTGCAGATCAGGGGGTGTTGTTTCAAGTTTCCGCAGCTGGCCACCGTTTCCGCAGCTGGAACCTGTTTCCGCAGCTAGAAACGATTTCCGCAGCCAGCATCACTCTGTTTTCAAAATAAAATCAACTGTTAGTGCCAAAAGCATGCAATGAAGGTGTACGTGAGCTAAGGACATGGGGCATCTTCAAAATATCAAAAAAAGGAGCAACTGGTTAGAAATCTTAAGCAAAGAATGACAAGTGTCCAAAGGTATGATCAAAACTCTCTATCAAACAACACTTCAAGTCATCATTATGTATAGTTATTAACCTATAACCGGTTCTTCTATGTGCAATGATTTAATTATTCACCCACTACCATTCCTATTCCACAATACCATTCCATACACCTCGCATTCATTTTTCCTAACGGTCTTATGATTACTCCGAGTTCAAACTAAAAACGACTATACTTCTATTTATGACCCGTACTCCTAAGACGTGACCTATTGTATTACGGCTCTTCCCAGCCATAATTTCCGCAGCCGTCTACTTGAGACGTGTAAATCTCACATACAGTCACCTAACTTGGGAGAATCATGCCGTTACTCCACTCATATCATAACCCCCGCATATACTCATGCTTCATTTTATGAACTCGGTCACGGTCACCACTGCTCACCCATTGTTTTTCCTGTGATTCGAGCATTTCCTCTGTTTCCGGCTGTAGTCACTACAGTTTGCTTGACGCCTTGATTACAGCCACTGCAATCATCCTAAACCCTGATTACGGCTACTACAGTCTCTCCTAAAAACTCTGTGATAGAGCCATTCTTCCTTAACCCTCATAAATAGAAAAACCCTCAGTGAATTTAAAGCCGAGAATGGGAAAACTGCTGAGAGCCGAGCCGGAAGGATCAAAATACTTGGAGGGTTATCCCCAAGTCAAGGAGTTATTAAAGAAAGCCAAATGGCTCTGGTTTATTCAGAAATTCAAAGGGTATAATAAGGAAGTGACTAAAACCTTTGCAAGGTCCTTTAATGGACAAACAATGGAGGTGGGAGACTTAAAGTTTGTGGTGACCGAAGCCACAATAGCAGCAGCTATAGGCCTGCCTCAAGACGGAGAAAGATGGTTCAAAAATAGGAGCGTAGATGATCAAATTTGGAGAACTATGCTACAAAATCAAGGTATGGATACCACCGTATTCACCAGAGGCATCCCTGTGCATGTATTGAAAGAAGAATGGTCTGGTTTATTATTGGTCATACAGAAATTTATTACATGTGAGGTCTGTTTTGGCTCTATGTACATGTATCATGTGAGGTTAATGATGAATTTTATGGATGGCCACGTTCTTAATTTACCACATTTTCTGCTAGCAAGTTTAAAGAAGATGAGTGTTACGGTTCAAAAGCATGTAGGTAACATTGAGCCACATCTCTATCATTATGGGCTCATAAGAATTCTGATTGAGGAACAGTTAAAGAAAACCAAGGACACTTGGGAACAATTTCTAACAAGAAACTTCTTCCAAGAGCCAGCTGAGGCCTCTGGAAGTAGTCCATCAAAAATCCCAAGGAAAAGTAGGAGGAGGGACAAAAATGCTACAACCCAAGACTCCTCTACAAAAGAAATTGAGGAAACTGTCCAAAAAGAGGAAGAAGACCAACCCAAGAATAAGAAACAAAAGAGAGAAAAGGGCAAAATAACCACTCAAAAGGTCTCTCCATCACCTGAGAAATCCTTGGAAGAAGACTACCAACCTCTGTCAGAAAGGCTAGTGGATCTCAAAGCTGCTGCCTTGGCCAAGAAACAGCAGAAAGGGAAACAGAGTGCAGAAAAGACAAGTACGAGTTCATCCTTGAGAAGGAGCTCTCGATTAAAAGGAAAATGGAAGAAAACCAAGGGAGATCAGTCTCACTTTATTGACTTAAGTGAAGAAATACTTGAGAGATCTCCAGAACAGCCAAGCTTTGAAACAAGTCCTCCACGAGAGGAAAGTCCTTTTCGGCAAGAAGGAGCAAGCAGTCCTCCTCCACCAGATTTTGAGTTCAGACAGAGAAAATCACCTGAGGTGGATCCTAATCAACAAGAGGTATACAATTACCTGGAATCCCTAGAACAATTAGCTGCAGGACCAAGTACTTCTTTGCCACTTGATGCACAGGTTCAGTCTCTGAAACAAGAAGTATTTGAGCTAGAAGTCCTAAATAGACACATAATACAAGAAAATGAAACACTCAAAGAGAAGGGTAAGGTAGACAAAATGGTCCATGATAATACCATGCTTCATTTAGGACTATGGCTGAAGAAGAATAGAAGACTGAAGAAAAGATGCAAAAAGTTAAGCAGAGCTCTAATTAACCTCAAGTTCAAATGTTTGGTTAGAAAACCAAGGATGATGATGATGATGGCATCAAAGAAAAAGAAAAGAGGACTAGATGTCCTTGCAGAAGCCTCGGAGCATGTCGATTAAAATGGAAATCACTCAATTTTGGTTGCATGAGGACATGTAACACCTTCACAGTGGGGGTATGTTGAGCCTCAACCTTGCACCTTCCTACACACCCTCTTAACCCTCATTCTCCACTCACTTCACTCATCTAGTGGTTAAATCATTGCATTATAGTTTAAAAAGGACTGTTTATATGGTTTTCTAACTATACTGGTGTATGTTGTTTGGTTTAGTCTTTTGTTCATGCAGTTGCGGAAACTTGTCAGTTTCCGCAGCCAGCACAGGTTTCCGCAGTCAGCACAGGATTCCGCAGCTATTTTGTTAAAAGCTGTGCTCCAGGTGTCTTCTGAAGGAACGGGCTACATGGGCAAGCTCCAGATGGCATGTACATGGATCGTGTCCCTTCGAACCAGCCAAATCATCCATTAGAGGCCGCGGTCAACCAAAGTCAAAGACGAGGCCAACCAAAGAGTTCAACGGTGGCACGTCACTGTTTTGGGCACGTGAATGATATGTGGCCTAGTTCTCAGCTCACAAAGGCACCAACGCACCTGGAGATCGTTCTTGAACAGTGAATCTAACAGCCAACCACTCCGAAGATTTAAGAAGCATAACGACAGTTACACTAGATCTCGGCCGAAGAGATCTACGTGTCTATGGCAAAGCAGTTAATAGTGCAGTAGTTGCTTAGTTAGTTGTAGTATTTTGCATTATAAATAACGCGTTGTTGAACGCTGTAGAGAGACTTTTGATACATGTAAACTCTGAATTTTTTATGTAATTTCCGCGCTGCTGTTTATCTTATCACCCCACTTTTTTATATGCTGTTGATTTAAATACATGAGAAGGCTTTTCTGAAGATAGCCGTGTGATTATTTGATTGGCTGAAGTGGCAGAGGGCCCCTGCACGCTGAAGCCTTGTAAAGTGTTTGTTTAGTTTCATTATGCTTTTGTTTTATCATTAGTTTGTACATAATATGTTTTATGTTTCTGCTATTCATATCTTTACTTTTGTTTTCTTAGAGTTGTAAACTGATCAGTGCTTTTTGTAGGTTCTCTTAGGCAGCCCGGGCAATTTTTCATTTTTTTTAATAACTTTTGGCATATGAGATCATCCTGTCCTTCCTGCTAACCTTTATTTTCTGGAGTTTACATTCAGCATTGTCCTTTTCAAGTTGTTATTTGTTTATTTCTTTTTCTGCTAGTTAGATATCATACTGCTTAACTATTTATGATTTCTTTCTGTGGTCAAATGACTATATCAGTAGGAGATCAGAATATTACTAACTGTAGTGTGATTTAGTTGTCATATTACTTACTCATGGTTGCTTTCCATAAAGTAGATTGAGCTGAATGGTAAAGGACTAAGAGAATTTAAGTAGTGTGATTAATTTCTTTTTTGCAATTTAGTTATCATATTACTTGGTATGTTCATGATTACTTCCCCAAGGTAGATTGAGCTGAGTGGTAAAGGATTTGAAGAATTCAAGTAGTATGATTAGTTTCTTTTATGCAATTTACTTTCTTGAACAGTTAAATATCATGTTACTTAACTTGTTTATGATTACTTCCCATCAGGTAGATTGAGCCAAAGGGCAAAGGATCTGAAAAGTTAAAGTAATGTGAATTAGCTGCTTTGCTTTAAGTTTGAGTTGTTTTCCAA
>APFE030160566.1:0-13127 GCA_000404065.3 Pinus taeda
ACAAAAAAAATAAAATACTGAAAACAAACACAACAACAAATAAGATGATGGTCCAAAAAAAATCCATAAAGAAAAAAACTATGAACTCAACAAAAAAACAACAGTAAAAAAAGTCAAGGAAGCATAAAAGCAGATGAGTGCTTATAACAAAGCTTTAGAAGAAGAGGAAACACCAGATGGCTAAGTTTAAATTTGTGTAATCCTACTTCCCTAGGTATGTAATCTGAAATAACCAAACATTCTACTACTGGGCCAATGAACACAATAACTCTTTTTTCCTTTTTGTATTTTTTGTGACAATGTGAATGCTAAATCCTCTTTTCCTATCTTCCTAGGTGCTTTTTCCATAGTTCGGCCTTAAAATAGGCTACTACAGATCATCCGATAGGATGTCCTAATGCCTCCTATAGAATGTCCTAATGCTACTACATGATCCCCTATATTCCCACAAGATCTAGTTGAGAGCAAGAGGAGGGATTTGGAAGGTGGTGTAAGGCTCAACGAACGTGAATGGTGGGAGAAATGAGGAAATGGAAGGGTTAGGACTCCTTCAAAGATTAAAAAAGAGTTTTTGAAATGGTTGGACTTGCTCAACAAACTTGGAGAAGTGTTCTTATGAAATGATTAATTTGGATAGGGATTAGTGGAAAAAATGATAATCATGGATTGATGAAGTTAGGATGAGATTGTTGGTCATGAGATCTCTCTACACTTGTGAAACTCCTGCACTGCATCAATCCGTGGCATTTCTCCATGAATCATGTCAAACAAGAAAGGTTTCAAATCAACTAAGAAAACAAAATTTCATTATCTAGTTGCCTATTTCATCCATGGAAAAACTTGCATAATAGTACGAAACCTTTATGATATCTAATGCAAGGCTGAAGATATCAGAAATGACAATTAAATCCTAATCTTGAAAACTAGTAAAATGTTGACCTAAGTAGTAGAAAACCCTAAATTCCATAAGAAATCGGAATTATGTCTTTTTGGGGCTGCATAGTAGTTCTTTCCTGAAACCATGGTCCCTGAAGGGAGAAGTGCATCCAAAGCTACCTACTATCAACATTTTCATATTCCTTTATCTTCCTAAGCTATTGTTAAAGCAATGCACAAATGGAAGAAAACTAATCAAATCCACGACTGCTTGCAATGAAATAATGCTAAAAATAATTCAACCATTAATCTATGAAATCAACTAAGGATACAAATACAAGAAGAGGAGCCTTTGTTGCTAGGGTTGCGCCCTATCCTAAGAGCTTCAGCCCTCTGATTCAACTCACTGCTTGATCAAGGAAATGCTCATTCTCATTATCATATTAGAAAATTACATAACATTGTCTTCCACAAGTCTTGAACTCAAAAATGCCTAGCGCTTTTACATAAAAAATATGAATTCTAATGAGGCTCTAGGGCTGTTTGTTTATACAACTAAAGTCTCCAACTACTTCCTTAAATATAGGGAGGCTCATCTCCCAAACTCAAGATGAACTGGTTCGTTAATTGTCACTCGCTCTATTGTCTTTTGATCTTCATGACTTGGCTACTTGTAACTCCAAGATAGTTTGATTTGATGGAGGAATATTCGAATGACTGAGGATTAAATGAGCAGGATCTATCTCCTACAATCTCTCCTTCTTGACTCATTCGTGTTTCTGCCCTTAGTTAGCCAAAATTATCATGATTTTCTCTCAAAAACCTGCAACCAATTCACATTAGTCCACTAGACATAACATCTCTCTTTTACTCATCTCATTAAGCAAAATATAACCAAAATATGTAAGGAATTATGACAAGAGTTGATTTAAATAAGCTTGGCGGTGTATGAAGGTCCATAAAGTTACCTAATGATGAGGCTCATCACCACCTAATAGATGATGATCATCATCCTTAATATTACAAGATAGGGCTTGTACATCACATTTGAGCACCAACACATGAGCAAGTTAATTCCACATAAGCCCTTTTCCTCTTCTAAGTGTGATGTAGGGAAAAAAATTATTATTCAATTGAGAAGTAAAAGTAAATCTATATGGAGTGTATAGTAAATTATTAGATTGAAGAAGAATAATATCCACAATCAATAATGTATAAATAAAATGCATATTTATATGGAGAGTATAATCACTTATTCAATTGACATGTACTGAAAATAACTACCATCATGGCCAGCTAAATGATATGCTTATAAATCACCTAGAAAACTATGGATGTGACACAATTTTCCTGAGGAATGGACCAAGACATCGAATATGACAATTTTTTTATCATAAATGTTATAATAGATTAATATATTATGTATTGTGAAATAATCCAATATCACTATTTATATGATGTGCATTGGAATGTTTTTATAAATTCTTTAAAGTAACAAGAAGCGCTTCCACAACACAAAATTAGCAGCCATAAAATTAATATATAATAGTAAGCAACATTGAGGGTAAACAAATTCGAATAAAGTATTGCAAAATGTGGCAAAATGAAGTAGCATCGAGTGTCGTAAATGATATTCAAATTCACTTTGTCATTCTTTAATCACTAAAGGTTCCAACTATTTATAATTTTATCAAAACATCCGAATGTAACTCCAACAAGGGGTGGCATAAGATTTTGAATGGAAATCTATGACGATATGAAATGTGAAAAACATGAGTCTAACCACCTTTTCAAAGCTATGGTTATAACCGAGACTTGAAATTTAACCTTCATATTTTTGTTTTCGATCAAAATGATTCTATTAGTTCTTTGAAAGAGAGCAACAATTTTTTTCAGGTATGCTTCTCCCCCCATTTCATTCCAACCAAATTTATTAACTAGGAGAAAGATATAAAAGGTGATACAAAAGTGCCAAAATTTAGATTGTGTCCATAAAATAAATGCACAAAGAATCCAAAAAACACATAGAATACATATGAAAAGAACTTCCGTCAAAGATTATGAGGGGGTGCCAAGTCCTATCCAAAATAAAAAATGTTTGAGGGTCTAGGGGGGCCCATAAACATGAATCTCTAGGTGGTCAATCTGACCCTCAATATGATCTAGCGACCTACTAGTCAATATTTGGCTCATTATAAGTGAAGTCATCTTGTCCAGAATTTCATGTTTATTATGTTTTTAGTCAATCATGAACGTTATCACCTCATTCAGAGAAAGGGTGGCAAAGCAGAACGAGGGAAATTGCATGTAGAGAAACAGGAGAGGGTGGCGATAATCGGCTGTACACAGTCGGGAGAGAGGGAGGATTAAGGAGCCGAGTAGAAAAAGAAGGGACACGGAGAAGGAGGCAAAGAAGTGAGGGAAGAATGGCAGCAGAAGGGAGTATGTCGGTAGGCAGATGGATGAGGAGAAGGGCAGGAGAAGGGAACCAGGGTCGAGGGAACCAGGATGCGAAAGTTAAAGGAATAAAGGAGGGGGATACAGAGCAGTTTTATATACCTGTGTATGATGATTCAGAGAGAGGGAGTGAAGAGGTCGAAGCGGAAAATGAGAAGGCAGAACAGTGGACTGGAAATCTCGGCCGAAATAGGAGAAACATAGGAAGCAGGACCATGAAAAGAGGAAGGGAGGAAGCTGAAGGAAGTCAGGAACAGGTAGCCGAGGAAGAGAGCGGAAGACGGATTCGAGGGCGAGGTCGATGAGGCAGGGGAGGCCAGAGGAGGCAGGGAGTAGCAGAGGGTAGAAGCAGACGTGGTCGGTGCTGTCGAGAAGGTACGGTGGAAGATGGGGAGACCAGCGCTGAAGGGGCAAGTAGAAAGGGAAGGAGGACTATTGAGACACAGGTTCAGGCAGCTGAGCGAGACTACATCAAGAAGACTAAGCCGAAAATCAGAAGGATAATTGAGCACTAGGAGGAAGAGGCAATTCAGGTACAGTCTGAGGAAGAAATGGAGGACTCGGTGCATCTCCTGCCAGATCCAGGACATACTCAAGGCTGAATGACATGATATAAACAGTCTCTACACTTATATTGGGTAATGAAAAGGCTTATGGCCAAGGCTATTGAGCAGATAGCCTTGGAAATGGCTAAGTTATCACAGGGGATCCTAAACCTGAAGAAAGAGCTTAAGAACATCCTAATCACTCTTCTCATGCAGGACAAGAGGCTGGAGGATCTTCAGTAGCAACTAGAGGCGAATGTCTTGGTAATCAAGAAGGAGAA
This sequence comes from Pinus taeda, assembly GCA_000404065.3. Taxonomy (NCBI): domain Eukaryota; kingdom Viridiplantae; phylum Streptophyta; class Pinopsida; order Pinales; family Pinaceae; genus Pinus; species Pinus taeda. Next base: position 4,160 of record APFE030160566.1, read on the forward strand.
GGAGCAGCAAGAAGATGTTGGGAATGAATGAAGAAAAGGCATGTTTTTTGAAGAATTTAGAAAGTGGAATTCTTAGTTTCCATTAGATATGTATAGGATCTATGTTAATTTTTACTTGCAGTCACATGACAATAGTAACAGTTATAAGGTTGATGTTTACAAAGCCTGGAAAGACAGACTGAAAACCTTTTATTTTTGGTTAGCACTTAAAAACTATAGGTGGTCAATAAACCCGGTTTCCCCTCGGGGCAAGTTGAGACCACCTTAAGATTGTAGTGGTTTCATTTTTGTTAATAGAAAATGGTAACTCCCTAGCTTACAAAAAAAAATGTTATCACCTCATTCAAGTCATCATGTCTCTGTTTCCCTAGCTCCACCAGCAGTGCAATAACACTGCATCTCGTTATACAAACATTCTAAATATGGTGGTGCTTCCACATGGCTAGGTGATGAAACATGTCCATGAGCCAATTCACCCTCATAAATAGTGTAAACACCCCCATCACTGTCCACTTCTCCTACCCACCTGCAATGGCCAACCAGGACATCGTGAGCTCACCCACCTTGCATGTCATACCCCTTTCGTCTAAGAATTTCACTATATAATCCAGAACACAAAGACCAATTTAATTCAACCACCCAAATGGTGTAGCTTGGTAATCAAATCTTGCTTCAAACCTCAACAAGATAAAAATGGTCAAAAATTACATATTCTTCCATAATTATCACTAAAGAATCGCCCCGATGATTACAATGTTTCCCCTTGAATAGAGTACCCCAAGAAACCAAGGAAGGAGGTAGTGAGCCCAAGACCTCAAACTACATCTCTCAACCCTAAGAAAATTTGGCGATAGATATGTGCAACAAATACGACTAAAGATGACAGGGACCATGACAAATTCTTGAAAGCATAAATATGAGGAAACCCAAAAATAAAATATGACCACCAAATCCAAAATTCCATTTACAAATGAACTCCTATGGCCTACAAGCAGAGCCATATTTATTACTAAACAAGGAAGAGAATAAAACCAGCCCATTTTAACTCCTTCGACAAGAAAATTTAGTAGTTCTCTTGTCCTCACCATGTCTCACCATCCAAAGGATAGTTCACCACCCTTCATCTCACTGAGGTGCCAAACTGTGCAAGTTAGCACACCATAGTGACCAAAGCACAAGCCCCTCTAGCTTGCATTATACGTTCACTCTAAATAAACCACTAAAATGAGCATGCATAGGTTGGTGGTCTATGCATAGCCAACATTTCCCTACCACCTTCCCAAACTCCCATAACTAGAAAAATCATCTTCTGGAAAAAAACAATCATTCAGGAAATAATATCATTCACATGTATCTAGATGCTTTTGGGTGTCCTACCCAACCTGTCTATGGCCCCTGCCCCCATCAATCCCCCATTTTTGGCCACACTCATGAAGGTAATATTTAACCTTCATGTTATCTTAATTTTATAATATATATAGAAAATAAGCATTTATAAGAGGTATATCTATCTATCTATCTATCTATCTATCTATCTATCTATATAATATATATATATATATCTATATAATATATATATATATATAAATATATATATATATATATAATATATATATATATATAATATATTATATTTTTCCTTCCATGTGCAACTCAACTAAATGAAAAAGAATTGGATATCTCTTTTATTTTGAGTTACGCACAATTAAAATGTTTTAATCATAATTTTATTTTCATTTACCAATATAATATATAGATAGTTCAAATTTGGATGTTTATCTATACTACTACAACATAGACACATAGAAACACACATTCGTTTGGTATGTCAACTGCAAGAAAAATAACGAATAAATTACACATCTCCTTCATTTTGAGATAGACACCGTTAAAAGTTTTGAATCATTAGTTATAATTTTTCCAATTCTTCTATATACAAAATACATACTTTCCAATCTTCCCTTTTTGTTAATGTATTTTAAATTCTAATTCATATCAAATATTGAAGGAATTATACATCTCCATGATGTCATTGACTTAGAAAGCACAAATTAATTAAACGTGGAATATCGTTCACTTTATTTATTTATTGTTTACACTAAATTTCTTCTCACGACCAATATTTTCTAAATGTCTAGTATGAAATTTTATTAAGTATTAAAGAAATTTAACATCTCCTTGATATTATTGAGTGGAAAAAAAAATTAATGAAGGGAAAAATATTTTAAATTCATTTTTTTCTCTTTATAAATGTTAATTTGATATAAAATCCCCCCCTAATTTGGGTGGAAATTGATCATTTTCATGAATGCATTTATCATCACCATGCATTGACACAGAAATTGGCTCTCATATGATTTTAATACGCCAACTTCGTATGCTAATCGATCGATTTTCATGATGCCTAATCCACTGCTCCATATCCTGTGTGTGATCTACTTATACTTGACACTAATGCCTCATTCACTTACTTGGCGATCAAAAACATATTGTCTGTCTAAATATTTCTTGGCTCTTTTGTCAACCAACTTGTTCGTGATTCATCACGCACCTTGTCATACTCATATTTCCTTCGAAAAGAAAAGCTACAATTCCCTTAGTGATTCTAAATTCCTTCTCCTCATTCGCCCTCCTACTACTATGGATCAGGAAAGTATATGTGTAAGCAATGGAGTCGATGGATGTGGTCGTTAGCATCATCCCCATGTTGTATATTTTGACGAAAAAATTGATCTCTTCATTCCAAATATTAATGAAAGAATACTGCACAATGTATCCTCCATGGAAGCTGATGAATTAAGGAACCTAGGTGGTGGGCATTAGGCCTCAAAAGTTTACTAGCCAGAAAGTTATGGAAGAAACAACAAGCCAAAGAAGCTTCCATAAGGAAGCTGCTAATTCTAATGAATTAATAGTCCCCATGAATCTCTATAGGACCTTATCCTTCAATCAATGACCTATTGTTTTCCCCATGGTGGGAAGATGGTCCAAAACCTAGTTTCGCTAGAAGAACCAACATTATTATGGTTGTGTAAATTTTGTACATCATTTTTGCTAAGATGAATTTCTTGAGATTCTTACAAAAAAATATATAAAATTATTTTATTTAATGTTTACATTGAAATATTTCATATATTATCAACATCAGAATATTTGTTTTGTTGTATCTCTGTCTAAATATGTATAGAGTAGATATTGAAATATATTAGCTGGTATGAATGTTCAAATATTTTATCGAATTTTGGTACTTAAATAATTTTAAATGAATGAATTACACATCTTCCCAATATTGAAAAGTAAAAAGACAACAATACTTTTTTCTAATTACTTTATATCTCTCAAATTGAAATAAAATTTAGTTATTATCAACATTAAAATATTTTGTTTATTTACTTATTATTTAATATGAATATTAATTTAAATGTCATCTCAATTTCATCTTAGGTAGTTAAAGAATTACACATCTTTGTTGTACTAAAGAAATAAAATGAAATTCAATTCTTTTATCATTATTCTTAATTTGATTCTTTTTTAATGTGAATATTTTTATTATTTTTCAATCTAAGGCACAACATATATCCATACTGTAAAGCACTAATTAAGGAAAAATTAACTTTTTTTTGGAAGATTATCTAAGGAATATACTCAAGCATATTGTGATAAATTTCACTCCCCAAGAATCAATTTTCTGTTCAGGTAATAAAGAAATATTTATATGGGAATATATTATCCATTAATACATTCAAGCATATTGTGATAAATTTCACTTCCTAACAATCAATTCTCTATTCAGATAATAAATAACGATTTATAACTTTGAGTAGTTGAAGTTGAGAACTTGTTTCTAGGAGCGCACTTGCTGAAAGAGCTCTGCACCCTAGCGAACGATCACAGGTAGAAACATGCAGTTACACGCAGCTGTCCCCCAGCTGCCTCTTGCTATAGGGGCTTGAGCTCCATGGATGCATTAGAGGACAGAGAGCTTCCGTCAGGTCAGTAGCAAGAAAATGAAAGAACAACAAAATCTTTTGCCTCTCTCATTTCTACAATGGGCCCGACAAAGAATAAACCATCAGCCACCAAGTTTATTAAACGAATGGAAGATATTCCTAAAATCTTACTCCCCCCTGCCTTTCCCCGTAGAGCAACACTTTCCCTAGCAGAGCTTGGATTAGAGGGGAAATTCACTGGGTTATGGCCATCACCCAAAATTGTGCAAAAATGGGCAGAAAGGAACTGGACTGCGTCAATAGATGGGAAAATCTCAATAAGGTTTTGCGAAAGAGGTTACTTCACCTTCCACTTTGAATCCAAGGAGAATCAAGATCTGATATTTAGGAATGGACCATATTTTATGGATACTAGGGGTTTGTATCTAAATAGATTGACACCAGATTTTGATCCGGAAATGGATGTTCCCAATGACACCCCATTTGGGTCAGACTGCCACACCTTCCCCTTTGCTGCTAGGGGAACGATTCAGTCAAAGTAATAGGAAACATAGTTGTGAAATATATAGACAGGTGTGGGCCAAAGGTAAATATGCATGCATGCACCAGAATATGTGTAGAAGTGGATCTTGGGAAAGGGCTACCAAAAGCCATAAAAATCAAAGTTGACCAATGGACGCACATACAATAGCTGGATTATGAACAAATCCCCTTCAAATGCAAGGTATGTCACGAATACAGTCATTTGCAAATAGATGTACAAAAAAAAAAGAAAATGAAAATTAAAAGGGTGAAGATCCAGAAAACAAATGGGAACAGGTAAAAAGAAAGAAGATAGCCTACAAACAACCAACTGTCTCTTACTCGTAGCCCTCCACATCCTCTGACCCCCATCCTCCATCACCAAATGTTAATAACCTTATTTCTATCCCTAACCCTTTTGAACCTCCGGAACCTTCCGCCCCCCCATCCCCTAGACCAAGATCCAGATCCAGATCCCTATCCCCAAAACATACCCCCAATCGCCCCTCATTCCCTCTCGTTTAAACACTCATACCCCTCCACCCCCCTCAGTAGATAGAATCTTAACCAAAAAGCAGTCAAAGGAAGTACCCCCAAAAGTAGAATACCCAAAAAAAATCAGGAAGAAAGACAAACAAAGAAATCGGGGATGAAGCAGCATCAAAGGAAATGGCATTAGAAACATAGCAACCTATGGAAACCTTCTTAGGAAGGAATTTAGGAAACAACGAGAAAAGCAGACAACAGGGAAAGGAGCCATGCACCACCCAACAAGTAAATAATGATAATGGTCTCCTAGAATTGTAGAGGAATGGGATCGCCCATTAAGTAAAATGCCACAAGAGACATTCTGGTAAAAGAAAACCTAGACATCCTTATGATTCAGCAGACAAAATTTTTTTTCCAAGAAACTGAAAATATCAAACAAAAAAATTAGAAATTATGAAGGGGAAGCAATACAGGCAACCGGAGCATCAAGAGTCATATGCACAATATGGAAAAAAGGAACTTAAGAATTAATAAAATACAAAAAATATTAGCACTGGATCCAAACGGATCTAATGCAAATTAGTACAAAAAGAGATGTACAGTGTCATAAATATATATGCCCCAAATCATTACAAGGAAAAAGAGAAATATTGGGACACCTTAAAAGAAGTGCTAAAAGAAGTGCAAGATGGGAAAATAATACTAAGAGGAGATTTAAATTTGGTAAGAAGCATAGAAGAAAAGTTTGGAGGAAAAATCACATAGACCCATATAGGGATACTCTAGAAGAATTAATGGAACAACACAACTTGATAGATGTCCCACCAAACAATGGGAAATGCATTTGGAGCACGAAGGGGAATTCTAATAAAATCACTCCTTGCAGCACTACCTATCTAACAATATGCCATAATCATGGCCCCAGCAAGTGCCCATAAACAAATGGAGCTTATTTTAAGAAGCTTCCTGTGGCAAGGGGGGGAGCATGAAAACAAAAAATTTAGCCTGGTCAAGTGGGAGCAAGTAGTACTACCTTATGAACAAGGAGGCCTATCAATAAGGAAACTTGGGCTCATGAATGCAGCACTAGGAATGAAAATAGTATGGAGACTAATTACAGGAAAAGAGAGTTGGCGGAAAAAGACTCTTATAACAAAATATATGGATGGCACCAGGAAAATACTTCTCAATGAAAATATCCCAATAAGACCATGTACCCAAGTATGGAAGCCGGTTAAAAAAAAATCCATTAATGAGTAGATGTATTTCTAAAATCCCAGGCGATGGGAAAACTACTTCAATTTGGTAGGACAGAATCATGGGAAAAGAACCACTACAGACTCATTCAGACACTGAAGACATACAAGAGTAGATGAAAGATAAAGGTTTCAACACCTTACACTCTATATCTCTTTGGGATCAAAATGAGTGGCAAGATTGAAAAAGCTTAGCAATCCTGATAGATCTGGAAGGGCAATGCAACAAAATCAAGCAGCTCTTAAAAGGGGCAGCTCTAATCCACTTTGATGAGGAAGATGCTTATCTTTGGGATGCAAGCGGTGGACACTACATAGCTAGGACTGGATATAAAATCCTTTAAGAACAACCAAATCAACAAGACTGAGATTCTTGGAAAATAGCTTGGAAATCAGAAAGTCTGACTAAGATAAAAATGTTCATATAGTCTCTACTAAAAGGGAGAATATTGACCAGTGACAACCTATGAAAAAAGGGCTTTCAAGGCCCAACATGATGGCCATTATGCATGAGGCTGAAGAAAATATTCAGCACTTATTCCAAGAATGCACCTTTACCAAAGAATGTTGGCAGTAGCTAATAAGTCCTTTAGAAATAAGAATAAATTTTGAACAGCCCCTGCTGGACTTTCTTCAAACCCTCGAGAAGGCCTATCCACACACAACAAAGAAGAAAGTCAGAATTTATAGGATATGGAAGTGAATCCCAGTTGTTCTATGTTGGAAAATTTGGTTGACTTGAAATAAGTGCATTTTAAAAAATCAAATTCCAAGGGTAGCGAAGACCCTCTAAAAAACGTGGGGTTTAACTTTTGAAATCCTGAATGTCAAAGGAATAACACCAACAGATCACAACACTCTTCAGCATGAAGAGTGAGATTGGCTCAGCAAAGCCATAATAAACAATAATGGACAAAAAGGAAACAGGAAGATAAACTGAGGAAATATTTGGAAAATAAGAATGAGTGAAGAGGAACTGACAAACTGTAGGAAAAATTAGAACAGATATTGTTTATACTTGGATGGGGCCTCATAGCATAACTCGAGAAAGGCAGGGGTAGGTGGAATAATCCTAGATCCTAATGGGAAAGAAAATGTGACATATGAACGGGGATTGGGACAAATCTCAAATAATAAGGCAGAAGCATGCAACTTGTTGATAGGAACAAGAGTTTTCAAAAAAAGAGAAATTCAAAATCTTATCATAATAGGCGATTTAGCCATAATAATAGAGGCAATGGCAAGAAACAGAAACCCAAGCAATGAGTTCATGAACAGAATTCTTAGAAGAATAAGGAAGAACTTGGAAGGCTCTATCAATGTAATCTTTAGACATGTCTTGAGAATTCATGATCAACAAGTGGACTATTTTGCAAACCAAGCAGTGGAAAGAAATGAAGGGCATGTTCATGAAAACCAATAAGAATACCATAACTCTATTCCTTAATGAGTTGCCACAAGCACAAGTATAAAGATCACCAAAATCAAGGAAAAACCACAAGGATAAAATAAATAAATGAAAAAATAACAATCAAAAAGCAGCAAAGGACTCATCACTGTAGTAACAACTAGGAATTCAATGAAATGCATAAGAAAATCCATGAAACTCTAGACTCTAGCATGAGAAACAGTAGGAAGGAAGATCACAATCATGGCCACAAGAACCATGTTGCAAACTATTTCATCAAAGGCTATACAACATTCTAAATATGGTGGTGCTTCCACATGGCTAAGTGATGAAGCATGTCCATGAGCCAATTCACCCTCATAAATAGCCTCGACACCCCCATCACTGTCCACTTCTCCTACCCACCTGCAATGCCTAGCCAAGACTTCAAGAGGTCACCCAGCTCACATGACATACCCCCTTCGTCTAAGGATTCCACTATATAATCCAGGACACAAAGACCAATTTAATTCAACCACCCAAATGGTGTAGCTTGGTAATCAAATCCCACTTCAAAACTCAACAAGATAAAAATTGTCAAAAATTACATATTCTTCCATAATTATCACTAAAGAAGCACCCCAATGATTACAATATTTCCTCTTCAATTGAGTACCCAAGAAACCAAGGAAAGAGGTAGTGAGCCCGAGACCTCGAACTATATCTCTCAACCCTAAGAAAATTTGGAGATAAATATGTGCAACAAATGCCACTAAAGACGACAACGGCCATGAAAAATTCTTGAAAGCATAAATATGAGGAAACCCAAAAAGAAAAAACGAGCACCAAATCTAAAATTCCATTTACAAAGGAACTCTTATGGCCTTGATGCTGAGCCATATTTCTTACTAAACAAGGAAGAGAATAAAACCAACCCATTTTAACTCCTCCAGCAAGAAAATTTAGTAGTTCTCTTGTCCTCACCATGTCTCACCATCCAAAGGATAGTTCACCACCCTTCAACTCACTGAGGTGAAAAAATGTGCAAGTTAGCACACCATAGTGACCAAATCACAAGCCCCACTAGCTTGCATTATAATTTCACTCTAAAGAAACAACTCGAATGAGAATGCATAGGTTGGCAGTCTATGCATAGTCAACATTCCCCTACCACCTTCCCAAACTCCCATAACTAGAAAAATCATATTCTGAAAAAAACAATCATTCAGGAAATAATCTCATTCACATGTCTCTAGAAGCTTTTAGGTGTCCTACGCAACTTTTCTATGGTCCATGCCCCCATCGATCCCCCATGTTTGGCCACGCTCATCAAGGTAATATTTAATCTTCATGTTATCTTAATT
>APFE030160568.1:9417-26428 GCA_000404065.3 Pinus taeda
TACAAATAGAACAATCAATTTCATTTTCAAGGGCATAAAAGTTGTTATGGGTCCTTTTTGTGATTCCAGTCATATTTCTTTGTTTTTGAGCTTCTCTAGTCATGATTGTCTTATAGGCAATACATTGAGCTACTTTGTGGCCAAAGCTATGGCAAGAGAAACATTGGCCATTGAAGAAACTCCTCTGATTATCAAATCTTCCTGTCAAATGCTTATAGTTTCTATTGTCGTCCATTCTTGAGTCAATTTGAGAAGATTTTACCTATGGCTGGTTGTAGCTTTTGTTCATCCTTAAGGTGGATTGCCCCTAATTTTCCTAGTTGTCTTTGTTTACCCTTGATGTAATTCGTCCATGTTTTACCTAGTGATCTCCATTGGGCTTTTGCTCATTCCTCCTTGCTCCATCAAGATAACTCGTTCAGGTGGATGCTTCAGATGCTTCTCCATTATACCCTAGACCAGTCTTGATTAGAGGAGAACGTTGTAGATTGATAATCTCGTCCAGAGTTTCAGATCCTTCAACAAATTTAAGATTAAGAGCCTTTGTTTTCTCAATTTCTTTTCTAAGGCCAATAATTTCACATTCTAACCTCTCAGGAAATTTTTCTTTTTCATCAAGTTGGAATTGCAGAGTATCAATGATCATATTCTTTTCCTGTAAACATGTTTTGAGTCTAGAAATCTCTTCATAAAAACCATCCACATCCATAGCATCCATGTAATCTTCATCTTCAAAAGGCATTAAAATTTTATAATTATTACCTCGTTCATCTTCATCACTATTTGAAAATCCATCACTATCTTCATGAGTGTAATATCTTTTCTTGTTTGCATTATGTTTCTTTTTCCATCTAATAGATTCTTTCCCCTTTTAAATCTTATCCTTATGAGGACATTTGGCAGCATAGTGACCAACTCTTCCACAAGCAAATAATTTGAAAGGTAACTTACCTCAAAATCTTCGAGTACCCCGTTGAAGGTTCTTGACAAAATTTGATTCTTCCTCTTCTTCTGATACGTGACCTGACTCATAGTAATCTCCTTTTACTGAAGCCTTGAAAGCAGCTTCTCTCTTGTTTGATGGTCCTCCTTTCCTCATTCCATAAGCAGTCAGAATTATGTGCAGCTGTGACATGGTAAGATTTCATAGATTCTCCTTTCCTTCTATTGCAGAAACTTTAGATTCGAACCTAGGAGACAAATATCTTAGATCTTTTTCAACCACAACAACCTCTTTTATTTCTTCACCCAAGTTTTTCATACAATTGACAATCTCATCTACACGAAGGAAATAGTTAGCCACACTTTCATCATTATGCATTCTGAGATTTTCATACTGAATTCTGAGGGTTTGAAGTTTTTCTCCTTTTAGTTGATCATCTCCTTTATAGCTTAGTACAATCTTGTCCCATATTTATTTTGCGGATTTATACTACATAACCTTGACAAATTCGGATTGAGATAAACATCTTAATAGAGTATTGACTACCTTTGCATTTGTTTCATATTTCTTCTTCTCAGCTGGATCTGTAGGAGTTGCTGATGGAAAAACATACCCTGTATCTATGATATCCCAGACATCTGTACCAAGAGATTGAAGATAGGGAGTTACTCTTAGCTTCCAATATATGAAGTTTGTCCCATCAAAATTCGGTGGCCTGATCGATGCTTCTCTCTCGTAGTTGCTCATGATGATGGATCTTCCTTCAAGCGATCAAGCTTCTTCAGAAGGACATGCTCTGATACCAATTGTTGGAAATAATACTGACAAGGGGCATGAATCATTATTATCAAGTCAAATATTCCTTTTTCAAATCCAAATGATATACGCTACTTCAGTTAATTAAACCCGCAACTATGTAGAAGGAAACCCGCGTATACTATGTAAACTTATAATTTACTTTATCTTTCAGATGTTGATTGCTAATTTGTGTATCAAATAATCAATAACCAGAAACAGTAAAATAGAGTAGAATAAAATCACACACAAGAACACAAGATATAAGGTGGAAACCCAATGTGCGTGAAAACCACCTGCTGCAATTCATCTCTATCTTCTCTTTAATTAGAAACTTCTTTTTACAATTGTACTGGTGCAGTCCTTTACCAGTATGCAGGCCGCAACCTGCAGAATGCTACAACCCTCTCTCATTTTCTAGCTTCTCCTGGAAGGGAGCTACAAACCCCTTAGCTCTTGCACTAGCCAAGATACTAGTATGTAGGTGCTAGTCTACAGAAGGCTACAACCTTCTCTTTCTTCCATGGACCATGTTTCATAAATTTTCAGACTAGATCCATGAACATCAATCAATCATCAAGAATTTCTGCATCAAACAATCTCGTTTTCACCAATTAGCACTGAATCAAGTAGACACTTCTCTAGCAACTATATCCAGATCATAGTAACAGTAACCACACACCAAATATGAACCTAGAACAAAAGATATTGTCATTCACGCTTAAAGATTATGACTCATCAATAGAACTTATCCTTCTCCTTACGATCAGGTTCCTTCTTTATTCAGATCCAGACCTGCAGCATAACCCAATCACAGTATTCCAGATCTAGCACTTTATCAGATATTCAATAACGATTCAGATGATGCTTTGCCAAATGATATCATTCCTATTTTATAGTCTTAGGCCTTTAACAATACCACGGTCGAAAACCATAATAACACAATACCATGAACCCAATAATTGGGATCAACACTTTTGGATGCAATACCACGGACCAAAACCATAGGATCAAAAACTGTCGGACTAATACCATGAACCAACCATGAAAGTTCGTGAGATAAACACTTTTGGATGCAATACCATGGACCAAAACCATAGGATAAAAAACTATCGGACTAACACCATGAACCAACCATGAAAGTGCGTGAACTTTTCTCCACATGAAATAAACTTTTCTCTGCATAAAATTCCGTGAACTTTTCTCCCCATGAAATAAACTTTTCTCTGCATAAGATTCTGTGAACTTTTCTCTACATGAAATAATCTTTTCTCTGCATAAAATTCTGTGAACTTTTCTCCACATGAAATAAACCTTTCTCTACATAAAATTCCGTGAAATTTTCTCCACATGAAATAAACTTTTATAAACTTTTCTCTCCATAAAATTCTGTGAACTTTTGTCGACATGAAATAAACCTTTCTCTGCATAAAATTCCATGAACTCTGCTGCACTACAATTTATCATCTGAGATGAGTGGGTTTCCATCAAGTACAACATATGTATCATAATGCCAACAAGGCCTTTCCTCAACCATTATTAGTTCAACAATACCTTGTGCATGCTTTCCCAAGCCCTTTCCTTCATAGCCCACCTTGGCCATTAGCTTGGAACCTATGCCTTTAGTATGTTTTTCGAAACAAGTAATATAAACATTCTCAAAAGAATTTGAAGACAAACTGGAATGGTTTACCTCTTCTTCAAGCTGATACTTAACCAAGGCTTCTTTGGTAACAAAGAGCTATGACTCCAACTCACGCATCCTTTCGAAGTTCATATTTGTAATATGAAGTCGCCTCTCCATTTCCTGCAGCATGTTGAAAAGCAACTACTTCTCCTCCTTCATGGAATTCATCTTCTCTCTAAGTATGCTTATCTTCCTTTCATCCTCCTACATTTCTCTCACCTTGTCCATCATAATGAACAAGTATTGCTTCAAGTATCCATCATAAAGTCTTGTGATGAAGGAGGAATTTGAGGATTCACTTGTAGAAGTTGTCATTATACCAATGAACACAATAACTTCAAACAAGATTAGTAAAAGGATTTATTAAGTAACCTTTTGCAACAAACCTCTTGTGTTTCAGGGATTGATTTGAAGTCCTTTGGAATAGAATAATGCCTTCAGCCCTTCTTCCTTCTTGTCCTTCCTGGACTGAGCTATTAGTAGCTTTCCCTTCACCTTCGCAAACTCAAACAATAATTACTCTACAAGAAAGCATACAACAATCAAACAATCAATCCTTAACTTCCCAGACACCTTTTAGACTAGCAATATTTTCTTTGTCAATCAATCATTCTGATATAACCTTCTTGAAGGTGGGTTTAATCAATCTCAGGCTCTGATACCACCTGATCTGAACATGGGGCACTTAGGCTTGTTGTCTAACTTACAAGAACATCTCCCACTTCCAAAGCTTATTTATTCCCAAGTATTTATGATTAACCAGTGTGGAATTAAATATGTGGTTGAACATAAGGTGTATGCTAGTATTTGTTTTATACTATTTATGTACTTTAAAATCTGTTGTTTATGTTGATATAAAAAATACATATAACAGTAAACAATTCAGAAGTAAAAACAAACACATAAAATAACAATTTAATGTGGAATCATGCAAATATCTTGGGCTACATCTCCTTGAGCTCTAGTCAACTCGACTAGGCTCTTTGGGATTATGTCAAAGTCCTTTTACAAGCTCTTGGCTCAACTCCACTATTTTACACAGGAACAATGGGCTCAGTACACCATCTCTCCCTGGCTCTATAGCTCTCGGCTTCGTGGCTCTAGCCCTCGCTATGGCTCTTTGGCTCTATCTTCTTTGGCTTTGTGTAGTGGCTTTCTACAACCTTCAGCTTTCTAGATTTTCACATGACCTCCAAGTGACTCCAAAGACTCCCTCAACTACTCTGCGCATTAGCTTTAACTCCCTCTAGATATTTTTGCTTCTGCATTGCTACTTATTTTTTGTTTTAAAAACAACTCCTGCTTATGCTTTGTTCTATTTCAATCTATGGCTTTTAAGCAAAATAATGCTATTTATTCATTTCCTCTTCTCAGGTTTTCTGGCTCCTGGCCTCTGTCCGTTCGAATCCTCCTTCTGAGCATTAGAAATCATGGCATAATGGCTTCAGGGGAGGTGACCACCTATTCTACAATGGAAGAGTCCATTGGGCCTTTGAAATCCCCAAAATAGCCATTCTTTGTTTAAACTGAGAAATACATTCAAACATGAGAAAAATCCATAGAAACACTATTCATCAGACCTAAAATATTCATAGAACCACTTTATACTTCTATCGGGTCTACCTTCAATCACTTATCGCATGTCACAATTGCCTTCCATGGTTTCCCTTTGTATTTTAAAATACATCAAAACATTGCAAAATCCCATAAAATGGCTTTAAACAGACTTGGAATATTATATATTTGCATTTAAACCATTTCGGGTCTAGTTTCATTGCATCGGGGCTTCCCTTCATATTTCGTTTAATAAACACAATACACGAAAATACATAGAAAATTGTCGTTTGACAAATCTCAAAATATATCAAATATTGTCTATAGCCCAATTTGGTCGGGCTATCGCATCGCATATATATGTAACGGCCCCACTCCTTTGTAATGCTCCGACGTGATATTGTGATGTGACTTGTCGCATTTGCATATCACATAAGCCCGAGGTCTTTCGATATGGTATGGCCTATGCCAACGCCGATTTCAATCCACAAATACCAACAATCGCGATATCGTATCAACTTGGTCCTATCACATGTCTGCCTCTGATATCTCTGTCTGTCACCGCCGATTCTGATATGCTGATTGAATCTGGAACATTAATCGGCCAGATCTGATGGCTACTATGCGTTGCTCCTTAACTACCGATAAGCCTATTTTCCATTATTTTTTCATATTTTTGGGTCCCGATAGTGTTTTTCACGTTTTTCGAAGGTTCTCATTTTGCGATAGTTTTTGTCTTTAGAAGACATAGAAGGCTTTTAGGACCCCTTTTAAGGGATTTTTCCCCTTTTTCCAAAGGATAAAGTGCAGCTTCATTTTATGATAACATCCACATCCTAAGTCCATTCAGGTTATAGTAAATTCAAAACGAGGTGATCTCTGCAATGGGGCTAGTTTAAGGAACTTCCTTGGACTTTTACTTTCCTCAGGGAGGGACCCTTAGAATTAGGAGTCTATCCAAAATCCATTTTGGATCACTAATTCAATATCAAAAAATGTATCTATCTTTGTGTGCTTAGGATTATCCTTATGTAGAATAATTCAACCCTTTTATCCTCATTTAGATGAATTTAGTTTGAAGAAGGTATAGAAGTATTAGAACTTGAACCAGTATAATAAGTTTAACCTGTTGAAACCATTGCAATTATTTTGCCTTGAACAGCTGAGTCGAAACCCAAATCTTGTTGGATTACTATATTAGCCTTCTTTTAACCTTTCCTCTTCTAAAAACTATTTGGTTTGCGTTCTGGGTGAAGACTCCAACATTTGGACTCATCATCTCCAATCCTCTGGCAATGAGTACAAGTAGGTCTTTCACCTCCCTTCTGTGTTGTTGCTGATCTCTTTCCCTTCAGATTACCCTTCTTCTTATTGTCTTTGGAATCCTTGATTTCCAATTGTCAGGATGGTTTATGTGAAAACTTGAATGGCCTACCACCTGATTCAATATGTATGGCCTAAACACATACCTCATCAAAATCATCAATATTAAACATCAATAATGTATGTTGTAAATATGAATGTAAAATAATGATGTATTTTAATAAAGTTTCACATGTATCCAATGAAATACCAAGCACCAATGCTTTCTTTCTGAACTCTTGAGTAAAATCTTGAACACTTTGCCCTTTACCCTGGATCAGATACTGCTAATCAATAATAGCTTGTTGCATGTATCCTAAAGGATAGAATTGCTTCCTAAGAGTTTTTAAAAACCTATACCATGAAGAGATGATTTTTCCTTTTCACTTTACATCTATTTGAGTTTTACTTTCCTACTAGATTAAAGTTTCCCCCCCCCATTCTAAGTGTAGCTAACTAAATTCTCATTTTATCGTTAGAGATTTTCTAAATATGCCAATGCACTTCTATCTGCTTAATCCAGTTATCTAAATTTTTAGGATTCATTTCATCAGCATAAATAGGTAATTCAAATTTTACATCATGTTTCAAAAGATATGTTTTCTTCGGTTTCTTTTCTATTTTAGATTATGTATTAAAAGAAGAAGAAGAAGAAGAAGAAGGGGATGATGGAGATGATGGAGGTGAAGGAGGTTATCAGACTTGCCTTTACATTTTTCCTTCTTCAATGTTTTTGAAGAAGAAGAAGATGCATCTCTTGCCTTGTTGTTTTCATACAGTTCTCCAAACATTTGATGCATAGTCAAGAATACTTGCTGAAATTGTTCATCACTCATCTCAGTTTTAGTGTGTTCACCTGCATCAAATCTTGACATGGTCGACTTATGAAAAACTCATCTCTTTCCAATCTGTGGATGAATCTGCTCAAGGATTCCTTCTCCTCATTATGACTTTGCCTGGTTAACATTAAATGGAAGATTATACAAATGAAACCTGCTCTAATACCAAATTATATGATCTAAAATGATCATATGTTAAAAAATAATGTAGAATGGACTAGCCATTATTGAATTTATTATCAATTGAAAGTGCGGAAATCGAGGAAAAACTGCTTGAGAGTAATACTTTACAACAACTGATTAAACATAATAAATATGCATAATAAAAGTGAAAATAGTAAAAACACAATGATACCAGACAACAAAGTTTATTACGGAGTTCGTCCCTGATGGACTACGCCTTCGGGTCAGCTTTCATGATGGGTGACCACTTTATTAGGATTGAAAAGCAAGGAGTTCAATTACACACACTAAATGTGCTCACAAGCACTCTTGATCACTATCAAAAGGAAGCCTTCTGAACTATCTTTCCAACGCCTCTCATAGTTCCACAATGTGCATACAAAAACTCCAAAACCACTCTAATCTCTTTAATGGACGAAATTGCGTCTTATAGCCCTGCAAATACACTTCAACCTCATTTGGCTAAATTCAAGATGAATTGGTTGCATTCTAGATGGGTTTTCAAGCTTCAGTCTAGTTGTACAATGACACATAGGATGGCTTCTAGGTAATCAAATTAATAGTTTTAACAAAACTTCACCGACAATCCCAAATATAACCTTATATTAAGCATATGACAACTCGTGGTTAAGGTTGACTGCATGCTGGCTAACCATTTGCATGTGAACAACTTGGTTCTTCAACGATCAACTATCTAACTATCACCTAGCGGCTTATCTCCCTGGCAGTTACGATGACCATTAATCATTTTCCCACTTACCTCCATCATTGTGGTTACACCTAGGTTCCACCGTTCACAACATCTGATGTGGTTACAGTAACTGTTGCGGTTAACTTAACACTTGGTCGCATGCCCAGTTTATACCCATTGTGGTTCAGAAGCCTAGAGGTTAAAGACATTTGTTCACATGTAAAAGTCTACAATTTAGAACCCCGCGTAGTATGAAGATTGACAGTTTAACTTTCTGCTACGGTTACATCTATCTCTGCTCACATGCACCATGGTTCCATTACGGTTAGAGGTATCGGTTAGGGCTTGTGGTTTTATATTTTCATTGTTTTGTAATATTTTGTAATACAAACTGAGATGTCATTAACCTTAAGGTTTTGGTTTGTTAATGCACTTAGGGCTTAGGCATTAGGTTTAGAGTTAAATTTTTCACCATAGGTTTGTAGCATAGGTTAAATATAATGAGCTAGGTTCCCCTTTTGGGTGCTCACCTTTAATAAACCATATACAACATTTCCACCATGAAGTTCTAATGATGAAACTAACTGTGGGAGAACTAAAGAACACTGGCGAAGTTGACAAAGCTGAAGACAACCTGACAAGATCCTCCTTGATCAATTAACTTCTATTTTCAAAAATTATTATGTACTTTATGCCTTTAAGTTAAAATTATTAATTAATAAAGATGTCATATGAACAACAAATGTAATATGAAATGAGTTATGATTTTAAAGGTATGTACTATTGATAAGTTCATGGTATTAGCCCATAATTATTATAAAATTCTATTCATAAATTAAAAATATCTACTATTAAAGAAATTGTTACATATTTTTGAATTCTATATATATTCAATTTTTATATCAATTCATTTTACCATACTAATAATACTAATAATTTAAAATAGAATTACAATTTTTAAAATTTGAAAATTTTCGTAAACTCTTCTAGTTTATTGCACCTCTCCAACCATAATATTATCGATCCATCATTTTAACCCTCACAATGGAAATGTAATAAAATTTCAGTTTTGATAGTTTATAACTGTCTGTAATATTCTCGATCAATCATTACAAGTCCCACAATGGAAATGTAATAAAATTTCAATTTTGATAGTTTATAACTGTCTTAACATCATTTTGTCATTATCATCCTCTTATTAGGTTCCACTTGGCTTTGCTCAACCGCTCTAAAGGTAATATTTTCAATCCATCGTTGATCCAAAATGGATCTAGTATAGAATCTAAGTCTAAAAATATTACTCACAGAGGAAAATGAAAGTCAAAGGATGCTCTTGGAAATAGTCTCAATGCATAGATCTCTTCATTCTAAATCTAACACAATTTAAATGGGTGAAAACGGACTTCGGATGAAGAAGTTATTCTAAAAAGAAATTTTCACAATCTCTTTAGAAAATGAGGTAATTTCTTATTAAAGCTTACTTAAGGGTTCCTTAAATAAATCACATCGAAAAGGTTCAAAGGGAGGACTTAAATGGAGGTGGAAGGACTCCCCGATTGTGATCTCCGATATATCAGATCGAAGGAAGGCCTTCATGCAATATTGGAACAGACCACGGGCCATTTACATGTGCGATCGGTGATCAGTGGATCCATGAGACAAAGGGCCGTTGCAACTTGTGATTGCGATAAAGTGAGGTCGGAGATCGGCATCAGTGATATATATCGGATCGATGGATCGGATTGGAAATATATATCTATATATATATATTATATATATATCAGCCAATAGAGTCCATTGGGCATTGTGATTGTGATATGTGATGCAGCCGATATCGGCGATTGAATATCGGTGAACACAACCACATAAAGGGCCATTGACACATGCCTATTACGATTGAGACTTGTGATCAAGGCATGGACCAAAAAGGTTATGAATGCAATTTCATAATATTTGAAATCGGGATTTTTAGATTTTCAATGTTTTCTTGTATATGTCCAAATACTTCTATCTATTGGAAATATGGTCATTTTCGGGATTTCGTCCAAAGAAAGGTTGCTAATTCCTTTGTAAATTGTCCCTTTTCTTGAATCATTTGTGCCATGTTGTAAGCAGGTGTTTTGTAACAATTATGTGTTGTAACATGAATGCATTATATGCAGAGAGCCATAGAGCCACAAAGCTAGATGGCCAGTCGTAGAGCCACAGAGCCAACGAGCCAGAGGGCCAGTCAAAGAGATAGAGGAATGATTACGCACAGAGAAACAAATAGGAAGTTGTAGAGACGAAGGGATGTCTCACAAAGGTGAGAGATCACAATTGAAAGGGGAAGTTTGGAGTTTCTTGGAGGTCAAGTGAAACTAGAAGCTCAGAGAGTGAGAGCCAAGAGCCAGGGCCAAGAGCCAGAGCTAAGTGCTAGAGCCAAGAGCTAGAGCCGAGAGCCAGAGTTGAAAGCCAAATCTGAGAGCCAAGATCTAAGAGCCAATATCCGAGAGCCAAGAGCTGAGAGCTAGAGCTGAGAGCCAATGACGAGAGGCAGAGTTGGCAGCCAAGAGCTGAGAGCCAGAGTCGAGAGCTAGATCCGAGAGCCAAACCCAAGAGCCGAGAGCCAAGAGCCAAGACCCGAGACCCGAGAGCCAGAGAGCCAAATAGCCAGGGGTAAGATGGCATTCTAAGCCCATTGGTTCATTTGTAAACCAATGGTGTTATTTGTAGCACTTGTAAAAGAATTGAATCCATAATCCCAAAGAGCCTCGTTGAGTTGATTAGAGCTCAAGGAGATGTAGCCCAAGATATCAAGGTGAATGCGATATCATATTGTTGTCTCATGTGTTTGCTGATCTGTTGCATTGTATTTATTCTTATGTTTATTTTACATTAGCATAAGAAAATGTACATAAGCACTTGAATAGTCTAAAAACAAACACAAGCATACACCTCTTTCAAGCACTTTTAATTCCGCAAACCATCAACCATATGGTAGGTCTTGGGAATATATAAGCTTTGGAGTGGGAGAGGTTCTTGTAAGCTGAAAAGAAGCCTGTAGTGTCCCATTTCAGATCAGGTGGTATCATAGCTGGTTATATCAGAGCATCAAGTTGATTAACCCCACCTTCAAAGAAGGTGATATCAGAGTTAAGTTATACCAGAGCAGGTTATATCATGATGCAGGTGATATTAGATTAGGATTCTTGATTTACAGAGCAATCTATATGCTTGTTTGACTTGAAAGGTTATCAAACAGTAGAAACAATTTAGCTATTTTATTGTTTGTAAACTGACTTTTGTTTGAGTGTACAGAGGTGAAGGGAAAGCTATTGATATCTAAGTACAGGAGAGGAGAAGAAGGAAGAAGGGCTAAAGGTATTATTCTTATCCCAAAGGACGTCAAAGCAATCCTTGAAGCACAAGAGGTTTGTTGCAAAATGTTGCTTGAATAAACTCTTTGTTAATATTGTTTCAAGTTCTTTTGATCATTTTGATAATGACAACTTCTACAAGTGGGTCCTGAAATTCTTCGTTCATCACAAGGTTCTTTGATGAAGACATGAAGAAAGACTTGTTCATCACGATGGATATGGTGAGTGAAATGAGTGTTGGATTTCAAGAGTAGTTGAATTCCATGAAGGAAGAGCAGCAATTGCTTTCTAACAAATTGCAGGAAATGGAAAGACAACTTCATATTGTAAAAATGAACCTGGAAAGGATGCATGAGTTCGAGACATGACTCTTTGTTGCAAAAGAAGCCTTGGTCAAGTATCAACCTGAAGAAGAGGTAAACAATTCCTGTTTGTCTTCAAATTCTTCTAAGAATGATTATGTTGGTTCTTTTGAAAAACATACCAGAGGCATAGGTTCCAAGTTAATGTCCAAGATGGGCTATGAAGGAAAAGGCTTGGGCAAACATGCACAAGGTATTGTTGAGCCAATAATAGTTAAGGAAAGGCCTAAGTATTTTGGTCTTGGCTATGGATAGTCTTATGGAGAAAGTTCCAAAGTTGCCATTAAGACCATTGAAATAGCTCGAAGGAGTTTCATTGTAGGTCTTCTACCTCAAGAGTGTAAACATTGTATTCTTGGGGAATGCAATGGTGTGAAGCATACTTTGCAGAAAGAAGATGTATATCAGCATACACTTGAACCAGATAGTTGTGGAAACTCTAAAACCGTTAAAGAGGCTAATTGTGTTCCAAAGGGAGATACTTCTTCATTCAATTCACCCCCTCATGTAGGCAATAAAGGTGAAAGAGAAAGGTATAAATCTGGTTCTAACCATATTCCTTTTGATTATCTTCAACATGGTAAATTTCCATATAAGCATGGGAAAAGAATTGCATGTTCCTTTTGTGGTTTGGATAACCATAATATTTCTAGATATTGGAAGAGAATGGCCACATATAGGAAACTTTTGAAGGAAAGGAGCAAAGGGCCAAAGTTCCATTGGACAAGTCAAATCATGCTGTCAAGAAGATGCACATGCATTGCTCTTACTACCATAATCATGGACATATTGCTACGAAACGTTGGACTCTGAATCCAACAATGCTTCCACAAAACTTAAAGAAGGTGGAAAGAGAAAATTGAAGGAATGGAAAGAAAGATTCCATGATTGATGTGTTTTAGGATGATTCATATGTTGTTGTTGATGTGTGACAAAGGAAGGACCTTTGAAATGGATTGGTAAGATATGGTTAGAATTCTTATGCAATTAAGATTGCATGTCTATTGATATAATGCATATATTTGCATTTCTTTGTTAATGGAATGCAAGTTGCAGTGTTTTACCAAGAAGGTCAATGGAAATGTTGAGTAGGAGACTCACTTTATTTTTGCGACATTATGTTCATTTCAGCTTCGAAAGTACAATGTACTTAATAAAAATTTGAAGGATGAAATTCATGCATAAGTATGATATGCATGACAACAGGGATGTTAATGATTTCCTTATATTTTGAACATGTATGTGTGATTAACTTGAAGGGTTGATTGCTTTGTTTTTAAGCATGGATGTAATGTTAATGTTGACTTGGAAAAAGTTTATTTTGTCTCCAAGATGGAGATGATGATGAAGTGTTTCATCTTTGCAAAAGAATCCTAAAGTTCTTTTTCTACATGCTTGAATTGAAATAGGATCTGAAAAGGCATAATGTTGAATGTGTAGAATCTAGTTTCCCTTGATAAACATGATAAGTGCACTGAAAAATCGTGGAATTTAGAAAATATCAAGAAGCCTATCTCATGATTCATTCATTTAGATCTGAAGCATATGGAAGAACAAAATCAAGCCAAAGGGGACCTGTCAAGAAGAGTTGATTCTTTTGAAGCAGACAATGCTAAAAAGAATAATGAGGACCAAGTAGCAAAATTAAAAATAGAATAGGACTCCTCAACCAATAGGCCATTGAAGGATTTTGAAATCTAGAGAAGCCACATTAGCTCACTGATTCAGGTAAGGGCTCAAAAACAGACAAAAAATTGTGATATAGAGACAATGTATTCGACAAGAACAAGAGAAAACCATAAATATCACCTGAGAGAGAGTTATGGGAAGAAAATAAATTCAATTGTAAGGCTAAGTGATAGTTCCGTGAATAGTATTAGAGGAATTCAACATTACGAATGTGATAAAAGGAAGTCATTTCATAGAAGGGTGACATCTACCCAACCTAGTCATAAAAACCAAGTGCATCCTTCATGTAGCTAAAAAAAGAAGCATGCAAAATTCCTTTTATAGAGATCTCGAGTACTTTGGCCTAATTGTCTCATCCATTATGAAAAAACACAATGTAAATTCACTAAATAACAAAGAAGTTGTTCCACAACAATCACCAAGATGGATATTTGATTTGAGGTCTAGTATTTCACTAAAAATAATTCTCCACCCCTTATTCTGGAGAAGTTTGAGCCTACAAAGTTCCTAGTACCTCATAAGTTGAAGAAGGCCCACAACAGAAAATCTGAATAGATTATTCAATTTGATTTCCATGTGACATGTAGTCACTTTGTTGTTTTTTGTCTAGAAGTCTCTTTAATTGTTCCCTTAAAATTAATAACTCAGAAATCCCTAGAGAAGAGACACTTGCCTATTTCAATAAATTGAATAAAAAATGTATTTCTAAAGGGTCCATTGGAGAGTAAATTGTTATTTAAAGGATAAATTGTTATTTAAAAGTTGCTACCATTCTTCTCACTAGAAAATTTAATTGTTGCTATTTCTTTCATGGGAAAATAAATGATTTTTAAATTTCTCTTAGACAAACACGAGTAGAGAAATACAATTGAATAAATTTTTTATTTCTTTCTTTTATGCTACTCTTTCCCATGCTACCACCTTACCATGTTTCCTTTGCAACATGTGATGCAATTGCTCATTAAATAAAACATTCAAAAAATCCTTATGTAATAAAGTATCTAATAAACAACAAAAATATAATTTAAAGACCCTTGGACCACATAGTCGAAATCTTGTACACGTAGGAGGCTGAAATATTTTTATGGAAAAGCTGTTAGAGTATATTATTGCCACAATTTCTCTATCTAACCCTATATCAATCTAAAAAAGTAAGTGAAAACAACTTTAAAACCATGAATTAAGATTTTAGGTAACACATCATGAAAGATGTTGCACAACTATGTAACTTAATCCTTTAGCATTGCTGGTCTAAGTGCTCATTTATATAGGTTTTGTAGCCCAATTTTATTTCTTTAACTTCTTACTTTATATTTAATATTATTTCTAAGGTTAATCAATAGATTAATTGTAATTTTTATTTTTTATCATATATTTATTCTATAATAAATTTATTTTCCGAAAATATATATATAAATAATATATATATATATATATATATATAATATATATATATCATATATATATATTAAGATAATACAAGTAATGGTAAGTTCAAATGTTGAATTAAAGAGTTTTTTCTTTATATGAAATTGTTGATTTGAAGTTTTAAGTCATATGAAGATGCATGATAGCCTGAAACCAGAGTTGGTGAATTTTTTCCATATTCATGCTTTTCGTTTTTATTTTTTGGGTAAAACCCATTTTAATAAACAGAAAGTTATCTAACCACTCTTCCATAGTAACTTATTTTAATGAATAAATTGTTTTACCAAAAAACAAAAAAAATTGTTAAAATAAAATATATAATAGAAAACAAGAACCATATAATTTTTTCTTCCTATTTTAAATAAAATCATATACATTAAAATTAAATTAAAAAAATATAAAGAACACTGAAATATAAAACATTATTGTATCCACTATACCTAAAAATTAAATTAAAAAAACATAAACATCACTGAAATGTAAAACATAATTGTAACTACTACCACTTATAATTTATAATGGTTTTATTTAGATAACAGAGATCTCTTGGTAAATGATAACATCACTGATATTTATGGAGACTCTCCATACAGGAGAAACTGAATGTAAAGAAGAATAAGTCGCGTGAGAAACTAAATGTAAAGAAGAATAACTCGTGTTTTGTGTGTCGAGAGAATTAAATGAGCAAATGCGAAGCGAAGCGGTAGATGTTGTTAGATTAAGCATGCAGAATACGACGGGTATGATGGGGAGGGCAGCTAGAACCAGGGGGTACAGGGTACCCCGGTTTGTGGCACCCTGATGCATCCTTAGCGTTTCCCGTCCAACCAAGCAATCCTCGACGCGCGCATTCAAACGCACCTTCATTCGCAGCTTTGGCGTCCGTAATCAGAATCGTGGATGTTAGCAACATTATTGAAATCCAGTACAACGCCAGCATTTCCATGTTCTTGCAGCACTTCATGGCCGTCTCCTTCATACAAAAAGGAAAAACTAAACCTATTTCTTCTTCTTCCAAATTTGATGATCGTGTGATGGATCTAATCTAATTTATAGACAACGTATAACTTGCATGGAGCGTGGAAGCACCTCATCTCTAGTGGTGGTGGCAGATATTTATGCGGATGGAGAGTGGATCCATAGTATCTGTAGTTGTTCCACAGATGTATGCGGATCCACGAAATTCCAGAAACTCAACTTCAAATCGTGTCAAGGCGAAGCCCAGCTTCGTGACTAACCGGTTACCTCCAACATTAGGGAATGTTGACACCTATTGTTTTACAATTCAGTCATCTCTGGAATATGTTACGCTTCGATTTCTTCAACCTCGCTCGTTGACACCTATTTTACAAAATTAAGTCGTCCCTCCCATCGGTTGCGCTTCCTCTTCATCAACATCGTTTGTGATGACACCTGTTTTTTGCAATGTGATCTTTCCAACCTGTTTTGAGGTGTAATATTTAAATATTTGTTTTTATTTATTGAGGTTAGAAGTTTATTTTATAATTCTGATCGTGAAAGTGTAAGTATGTTAATTTTCTTAAATTAAAAATAAAAATAATTATTTAAATTAGAAATGTTAATAAAACATAGAAGATGTTAAATTTTACATATATTTTGAAAAAATATTTTACTGAAGTAAACAACCTCATATATATATATTTTTCAATATAGAAATAACACTTAAATAAAAAAATTAAATAATTTTATATAGAATAAAATATAAACCAGCAAACATGACATATTTAAATTATACTCTCAAACACAATTTCAATCACATTGTCGTGACCGTCTGTTCCTGGAATTGTCATGTTAACAATGATATCGTTATTACTGAAATCCAGCACAACCCACCATTTTTATTTTTTTTGGATTTGATGGGAAACCGATTAGTTTAAAAAGTTAAAAGGAAAAACCTAAATATATACCGAGTGCGGTCTTGCGTTCTGTGCGCAATGACATTATGTGAAGACAATGGTGTTGTGACAATGGATCGGAAAGCTCTAGGTGTTGGCCTCAGGATATTTTGCACAAATAAACCGCTCACTAGAGAAAAATGTCGTAAAGTGGAACTTCAAGAAAAGAAAAGTGGAACTTTTAAAAACGAAAAGAGCACTAT
>APFE030160573.1:0-23551 GCA_000404065.3 Pinus taeda
ACTGATGAGACACCTACC
Source organism: Pinus taeda (assembly GCA_000404065.3). Classification (NCBI taxonomy): domain Eukaryota; kingdom Viridiplantae; phylum Streptophyta; class Pinopsida; order Pinales; family Pinaceae; genus Pinus; species Pinus taeda. The sequence continues at coordinate 19 of APFE030160573.1, forward strand.
TATGCACATGCAAAGAGCTTTTGATCACCGATGGAGGGCTCAAGACCGACACTAACAGGAGCATCAACAGAGCATTCGGTCCTCTGCGCGGGTCTGTTTTTCCGCTATTTATTACAGCATCTTCCCCCCTCATTTTCACAATGCGCCTCCCCTCCGCTCTCATGCCCTTGCCTCCTACAGGAGCATCTGTGTCTTCCTTTGAATGGGGTTTGGGTAATCTAACCAACAACAGAGCTGAAGCTCTGGGTCTTTACCAAGGACTTTTACAACTTCAGAAACACGGGATCAACAAAGCCCTCATTTTTGGCGACTCGACTATAATAATCAGCTTAATGATAGCAAAAGACAAGCTTCCAATATTTTTCTCCATCAAATCATCAGTCGGTGCAAAAATCTGCTGTCTCAGGACTTGGAGTACCATTTCTTCGATGTCCTGCGCTCCAACAACCAAGAAGCGGATAAGAGAGCTAGCCAGGCCTGCTCTCGGGAAAAAGGGAACCTCCGATGAAATCACACAAGCCTGCACCAATTCATCCCCTGATTCTCATGATTGCCCCAAATCCTCTGATTCACATGCTTGCCCCATATCAGCTCCCTCCAATGAACTGCGCCTCTGCCATCAAGGACTCTGATCAAATCCATCACACATTCAATTCCTCCTGCAACAAATATCTGTCTATGCAATCGAATCTCACCCATGAAGATTTTGAAACAGCAAGTCAAATTTCAAATAGTAGAACACGTGATTGCCCCTACTCCCCCCTTGTGATTCGGTCCTCTGCGCGGGTCTGTTTTTCCGCTATTTATTACAGCGTCTTCCCCCCTCATTTTCACAATGCGCCTCCCCTCCGCTCTCATGCCCTTGCCTCCTACAGGAGCATCTGTGTCTTCCTTTGAATGGGGTTTGGGTAATCTAACCAACAACAGCGCTGAAGCTCTGGGTCTTTACCAAGGACTTTTACAACTTCAGAAAAACGGGATCAACAAAGCCCTCATTTTTGGCGACTCGACTATAATAATCAGCTTAATGATAGCAAAAGACAAGCTTCCAATATTTTTCTCCATCAAATCATCAGTCGGTGCAAAAATCTGCTGTCTCAGGACTTGGAGTACCATTTCTTCCATGTCCTGCGCTCCAACAACCAAGAAGCGGATAAGAGAGCTAGCCAGGCCTGCTCTCGGGAAAAAGGGAACCTTTGATGCAATCACGCAAGCCTGCACCAATTCATCCCCTGATTCTCATGATTGCCCCAAATCCTCTGATTCACATGCTTGCCCCATATCAGCTCCCTCCAATGAACTGCGCCTCTGCCATCAAGGACTCTGATCAAATCCATCACACATTCAATTCCTCCTGCAACAAATCTCTGTCTATGCAATCGAATCTCACCCATGAAGATTTTGAAACAGCAAGTCAGATTTCAAATAGTAGAACACGTGATTACCCCTACTCCCCCCTTGTGATTCGGTCCTCTGCACGGGTCTGTTTTTCCGCTATTTATTACAGCGTCTTCCCCCCTCATTTTCACAATGCGCCTCCCCTCCGCTCTCATGCCCTTGCCTCCTTCGTTGTGGATCAGCTGAGCCCCGATTTTTTTCCCAGGTTTCCCTTGGTTTGCTCCCCTCTCTTCGATTCAACCTCCCAAGCTCATTGTCCCTTCTATCCTCCTGCTATTCTTTGCTGCGGCATTTTCGTTTCAGTTTTATCGCCTGATCCTCAGGCTGTTAGCCCTCTCAGCACTGTCTTCATTCATCTTATAGCAGTAAGAGCGTGCCTCCTTCCCAAGTCACCTCAAGCGAGAGTCGAAGCATTCCACATGGACCGAAGCGAAGACTTCTTGCACTGCAAGGACCTCTAAGCCGAGATCGAGCAAGTCAGAACTCACCAACATCTGTTAGATGAAAAAATCGATGCCGCCACAAGGATTCTTACAGCTAAATATGAAGCTGATCTTAATCTGTTCCTACATCGTGTTTCTTCTCTGCAGGAGCAATTCACCGCCCTCTCCAACACTTGTGCACATATTCAAGAGTCAGTTGAGATCCTCAAGTTCATGGTGGACAAGATAAACAACGCAAATGGACCAAGTACCAGCTCCTCTAGCGCCAGAGCTGCAGCAGTAGACAACGATCCTTAGGCCTCCAACGCCCGTCATATCCGCCATATCACTATTGACTAGTTATACTGTAAAACCATCTTGTTGCTGTCTCAGTTCATAAGAATCTATACTTGCTCTAGGAATTTACAAGCGAACAATAAAGGCATTTTTGTGTATTTCCATAATGAAATACAGTCACAAGATTCTACTGTGACTTTATCTTTTGTAAACTTGGAGCTAAGCCTCCTCCAACTTTTTTGAATATATCAAGCAACCGATTTTGTAAAAAAAAGAAAAAGAAGGGAAACACTAGATAGAACCTTGAGATCACACAAAATCCAAACAACTATACCAGTTATGCATAAATAATAGGATAACATTGGGCCAGATGCTATAGGATAAATTATAGTTGGTTAACACTAGATAGAACCTTGAGATCACACAAATTCCAAACAACTATATCAAATTATGCATAAATAAAAGGATAACATCGAGTCAGATACTGTAGGAGAAGTTATAGTTGGTTTTCCTCTATCTATTGGCCAAAATCCGGATGTTGAATTATATGCATTGTAGTTGGAAAATTATAATTCAAAGGCTAAGGAATATTTTTCTATTAGGGTAATACCAATTGAAAACACTTGACCATGTTTTTCCATAAAAGATACACCCATCGCCTATGAAAACTAAGAAAATCAAACTTTGACACTACTCCCAATAGAATTAAAATTCATCATGGGCATTTCATTGAGATTTAAGAACCACAATTCTCCATCAAATCATATCAACAAAGTATCTAAGTTGATCAAAGAATAAGGAAGAATGAAAATCCTTGGCCAAAATTCTATAGGTCAAGCTACATGATGGTGGGATACCCATGCCTCCCAGCTTTAGACGTGGATGACTAATACAACATCATTTGTCAAATTATCTAGAGGGAAGAATATATTACAGAGGCACTATCCCAAAATTCAAGCCAAGATGTGATATAGTAGCCCATATAGAATAATATGAAAATGAATGGAAAACAATTGGATACATAGATGACGAGTTTGGCCCCATGTGTTCTCAAATACATTGGATGAATATCCTTAAAAATGTTATAAAATAAAAGAGGCACGAGGAGAAACCTTCTAATGGAATGAACTAAAGATTTTTTATAAAATATTCTAAATTTCAACATGAGGAAGAAGAACTGCATCAAGTAGCCCAACGAATACAAAACTTCATTGAAAATCCATATTCTACCAACATGAGATGAAAGGGGAAAATATATTCAACTTCGACCTACAATTGATTATCATGCAACCAACAAGTCAAACAATTAGCTACTTGACTTGATGTGGAAAATATTATATCAATAGGGAAAACTATTTAATGGAAAATAAATCATCTGGAGATACATAAGAAATTAAAAACACTCTTCAAGTTATCAAAAGAGGAAAAGCAAAAGGCAGAGAAATTTGATTGTCCACCTGTATATCATGAGGTGAAAATTGTTGACTAGGAGCTCAAGGAAGTTGTTAGGCCCCTATACTACTAGTGTAACCCCTTATTGTTATTAGTACAACCCCCTTATTATATTGTTGTACCCATGTAGACCCCATAGAAGCCCACTATTGTTATTATTGTGCCCCATAGAAGTCCACTATTGTTATTATTGTGCCCTTGCATTATTATTGTTATGTCGGCTCTAATTATATTATGACCCCTTAGACTCCTATATATAGAAAGGAGGTCTTGTCATTTGTATCATCCAAGAATTGTTCATTTATGTAATATAAAGGAGGTTTCCCCCTCGAAGAGGCTGAATTGTAAGGCATTCATCTATCTTTTCTATCTTTTTGTGAGCTGGTTTCATAACATTTGGTATCAAAGTTGTGGATTCTAGGGTTTCACTGCTCCAAACAGGTCATCGTGGGAGTTTTGCTATAACTAGTTCGCTACAAAGTTTCAGAAGCTAAGAAAAAAACCCATTTGAGACAAAATGGGTCTGAACCTTGGCTCTGAATTTCAGATCTTGTCTCGCTATATTTTCAGAGATATAGTCTGAGGAAGTTAGGGTTTTTGCAGACCCCCGAATTACATTCCAAACAAGTGACTTGGGGAAAATCGTCATAACTTTCTCTCTGAGCATCGGATTGAAATTTCGTAAGAAGTCACAGAAAGAGGACAGATTTTAGTTTCTTGTGTACTTTTTTTAGATCCAAAGGTCGAAACAGTGACACGTGTCACGTCGTACAAGTTCGATCTACTGAATTAGTCTATAATTAGGTCACCGTGGGAGATTTGGCATAACTCTTCCTTGGAGAATCCAATTTGAATCAGACTGGTGGCATTGGAAAGAGGATGCAAAGGGCTACTGCAGGTTGTGATTTAAAAACTGGAAGATCTCAAATAACAGAGCTACAGTCGTTTCAAGATCAAGCTCCTAAAATCAAGAAAAAGCGAGATGAGGAAGTTTGATGGCAAGGATCGAGTAAATTGGATACTATAGATGGAGAAATATTTTGATCTACATGATGTAACACTGTTACAAATGGTCTGTATTGCATCTTCATATTTAGAACCAGATCAATTTTTATGGTATAAAGGGATTTGTTCTCATAAACAACTTGTTACATGGTCAATTTTCACAGAGGAAATGATAGCACATTATGAGGATACAAAGAGCAACACCTTCTTCAGAGAAACACCACAACAATTGGAAAGAGAAAAAGAGCTTTGTTACAAAGTGGAAAATAAAATTATGGCAACAAGGAAGTCTACCCCTCACGACTATAACAATGGAAGTGTTGTTTCTCCTAGCCTTCCACAACTTACAAGGGTTACACCACAACAATTGGAAGAAAAAAGAAAAAAGGGGCTTCGTTACAATTGTGATAGAAAATGCACTAAAGGTTATAAGTGTGCTGAGAAGAAATTATTTTAAATAGAGTATGAAGATGAGGAAGAAAAGGATCAAGAAACATCAAAAGAAGAGGATATGCGCCAAGACCCAACCCCAGAGAAACAAGAAATGAATCCGACCATATCTTGTAAAGCATTGGCAAGAATTACCACTCCTCAAGCTCTCAAGATAGAAGGAAATATCAAGAAGAAAAAGGTTCAAGAAGTGAAAGATCACATCGAGAAAGAAGAAATGAATCCAACCATATCTTGTAATGCATTGGCCAGAATTACCACTCCTCAAACTATCAAGATAGAAGGACATATCAAGAAGAAAAATGTTCAAGAAGTGAAAGGTCACATTTAGCATCAAGAAATGAATCCGACCATATCTTGTAAAGCATTGGAAGAAATTATCACTCCCCAAACTTGCAAGATAGGAGGAAAAATCAAGAAGAAGAAGGTTCAAATAGGGAAATATCAGGAAGAAAAGTATCAAGAAACATCAAAAGAAAAGGATACTCACCAGGAACCAACCCCAGAGAAAAAAGAAATGAATTCGACCATATCTTGTAATGCATTCGTCGGAATTACCACTCCTCAAACTATGAAGATAGAAGGACATATTAAGAAGAAAAATGTAATAGTGTTCATTGATTCAGGTAGTACCCAGAATTTTATTAATTGTAAGAAAGCCAAGGACTTGAATTTCTTCCTAGATCCACCACCAGAGTGTCAAGTGACGGTTTTAAGTGGAGGAACCATAAGTTGCTCTGGAAAGTGCCATAATATCAAGCTATCCATGGGAGAATATTTATTGAATAGCCCAATGTTTTCCGTTCCAATGGGTGGTGCTGATGTTGTACTAGGATTCCAATGGCTACAATCCTTGGGTACAACAGCTTTTAATTTTCAAGAACTCTTTATGAAATTTTCTTCGGAAGGAAAGGAAGTTGAATTAAGGGGTATCACAGGGAAACCAAGAAAGATAATCAACTCTGATGGAATGACGAAGTTTCTAAAGAAAGAACAATGAGGCGTAATTGCAAAATTATGTTCGCTAACTGTTTGCACATCGAAATCATGTATTTCTCCAGATCTCCAAAAAGTCTTGGACAATCATTCCAAGGTATTTGAGACTCCCAAAGGTCTCCCACACATTCGTGGTCATGATCATGCTATTCATTTTATTCCAGGATGCGTTCCTCCAAAATTCAAGCCTTATAGATATCCATCTGCCCAAAGGAATGAAATTGAACATATGGTTGCAGAAATGGTAGAGGTTGGTACAATTATCTAACCAAATTTGATAAACAAAGGAACATATGAATGGAAGAACGATGAAGTAGGGTGGGAACTCATTCTAAAGTTGTCGAATATCCCAGTTCCAACAATATTGCCAGAACTTGACAAGGAAGGAAAGAGCATATTGGAACCTGAAGCATTTACAGAACCGAGAAGTCAACAACTATGAAATTGATCAATTTCAAAGCATCTCATCAAGTGGAATAACTTACCTGTTGAAGATTTCACATGGAAGGACAAGAATTTTATACAGAAGCATCAAGAACTACTCAAGCATTGAGGACAACACTTTTTAAAGGAGAGGGGCATGTTAGGCCCCAATACTACTAGTGTAACCCCTTATTGTCATTAGTACAATCCCCTTATTATATTGTTGTACCCATGTAGTCCCCATAGAAGCCCACTATTGTTATTATTGTTCCCTTACATTATTATTGTTATGTCGGCTCTGATTATATTATGACCCCTTAGACTCCTATATATAGAAAGAAGGTCTTGTCATTTGTATCATCTAAGAATTGTTCATTTGTGTAATGTAAAGGAGGTTGCCCCCTCAAAGAGGCTGATTCCTAAGGCATTCATATATATTTTCTATCTTTTTGTGAGCTAGTTTCATAACAGAAGTGGTGTCTCCTTACTGGATGAATGTGGATCTAAAAATGAAATAATTCGATAGTTCCAAAGATGATCGACCAAAAATGGTTTGACTAGGGGATTATTGGTCAGACAAATAAACTACTAAATTTTTCAATCTCCTTAAATAATACCAAGATGTATTTGCTAGAGATTACAAAGATCTAAAAGGACTTGTCAAGGAAATGGGAGAAATGAAAATCAATCTCATCCAAGGAGCCAAAACTATAAAGAAAAGGCCATATAAATTGGCTCACAAGTACAAACACAATGCAAAAGGAAATTTAAGGGATGTTAGTTGTCGATTGTTGAGGCCTTAGTAAATTAACAGTAACAAATGCATTCCCAACTCCCCTTTTCAATGAAATAATAAATGAAGTGGAAGGTCCTAAATGTTATTTCTTTATAGATGGTATTTCAAGCTATAATCATGTCCCATTTGTAGAAGAGGATCAAGTAAAAACAACCTTTGTCTCAAAATTTAGATCTTTTGTATAGAAATTTATCCCTTTTGGACTTTAAAATGCACTAGTCGTCTTCTAAAGAATAGTGAAAGCATTTTATACACATACACAATGAATGTCTAGCTCAATGAGGACTATGTACAATCTCTTGAAATACCGTACGTTACAATCTCTTGAAATATCATACCAAGTGACCCAAAATGATGTTAGTAAAATGCATGCAAATTCATTTATCTCTCAATATCAAGAAATGTCTGATCACCACACCTATTGGAATGCTACTGAGTTATACAGTATGCAAGGATGAAATTAAAGTAGACATGGATAATATCAAAGTGATCCTTGATTTAAAGCCTTTGATGAATAAAAAAACAAATAAAAGTATTCCTCAAACATACCAGTTATTAGAGGAAATTTATTCAACATTTTATTCAGATATTATGTTTCCTATCAATGAAATTTTTGATAAAAGATGTCAAAGATATATGGAGCAAAGAATTCTAAGAGTCATTTTAATTAATAAAAAGTGAATATGGTAGATGCACCTATGATAAAATTCCCTAACTACACTAAGAAATTTCATGTGCATGTTGATGCATCAAATGTAGCACTTGGAGTGATATTGGCCCAACTCGATAGTGATGCAATCAACCATTAAAATTCATATTCCAATTGGGAACTAAATAGAGAAAAAAGGAACTATTTGACAATAGAAAGAAAAGCACTAGAAAATATGTTTGCTCTTAAAAAAATTTGACACTACCTTCTCACTAATGCATTTACATTCTTCAGAGATCATCAAACCTTGAAATATTGTGTGAATAAATCGATGCACTATAGTATAATTTGTCAATGGATACTACTATTTCAATAATTCGAGTTCGATGTAACAACTCAGTTAAGAAAGAAAAATGTTGGACCATACCATCTATCCTAACTTGACATGGGAGAAGAATTGATTAGATTCAACAACGACCTTATGTATGCACATATGTTTAGAATTGAATCCGCACTGGATAAGTTGGTTGATATAGTTGAATTCCTACATCAATGAAAAGATGTAAAGGATGTTCTAGAAAAGAAGAAAAAAGTGTTAGCCATGAAGGTTATAGAATTCACATTGATGAATGTATATTTGTACAAATTGGGACCGTATGAAGTACTCAGAAGATGTGTATTAGAGATTGAATGAAAAAAAATTATAGATAAAGCACACAAGGTTCCTACAGATGGCCATTATCATACTAACAAAACAAGAAGGAAGATTCACCAAGCAGGATTATGGTGGCCTACTTTATTCAGAGATTTCCGAATAAGAATCAAATAATGAGACGTTTTTCAAATAATAGGATGATCTCTATGGAACTATGAAATTCTATTATGTTGAAAAATGAAGCAAGAAAGTCTCAATTTGATTTTGCCTTGGTCAAATTGATAAAATTCAAATATCTGCATCGGTAGACAACTTGGATGTAGTTAACATGTGTGACATGGCTTGTGTCACCTAATTTACTCAGTAAATTCAAGTTAGAGGACTTGGAGTTCAGTTAAGCATGTGTGATTTCTAATTTGTAGTAGTCAAGGTCAGTTATTTCAAGTTGTTTTCAATTAAAATAGTTCTAACTGTCGGAGGTGTTCATCGTCAAATGTATTTTTCATGTCCTTTAAATTTAAGTTTTTGAATAAGTTGAGCCTATTACCACTCTTTCTGTCATAATCTCAAATGTCATTGTCTGACATTGTCAAATTTATGTTATAAAGGGTTCACCAAAATCATGAAGGAGTTTCAAGTTAATGGCAGTAATGGTCATTGCGCAACTGTTGCATAGGTGAGTATCAACCATTTAAAAGGTTTGAAAGAGTTGGAGAGCCTACTTAAATAGTCCTACACCATCACACATCCATTTAAATCCCACCCATTTGATCCATTTTTCTAGAGGAGGTGTGCAACCAAACAGAGCATGGAGGGCTACTTTGATTCATTGCATAGTGCTGCACAAAATACCATGTTTTAGTCATCAGTTTGAAACGATGATTCCGGCCACATGGAGCCGAATTAAAAAAAAAATTAAGATTTTTTTCTCAATAAAAGACCAAATAACAATAACCTCTTTTAGTTTTTGCACAAGTGTCATATATCAATATTTTTTAATGCTTCTTTAAGGCCTATGTTTTGGGTTGTGTATTTTCCTGTTTTAGCCATGATTTTGTAGAATAGTTTCTAAGAAGCTAGTGAATAATTTGAAGACACTGAGTGAGGTGTTTCTTAAAAACAAGCTCATATACAAAAACCTATCTCATATTTTACACAAGTTCTATTGTTTGGGAGTTACACGTGTCACTTGGTGGCCCATTTTCGTAGTTTTTGTTGACAAAATGATGAAATTTTTGGATTTCGGTTTGAAAATGTGGAAATGTATAGATATCCATAATGATGTTGGTGATATGGATAGAAAGGAATGGATAGGGATCAAAGAAGTATATAATATAAAGTTATTTTTACCAGAAAATATGTTCCAGTTTTATTTGAGTTTTATCCTAGTTATTTGCTTTCAAAGATTGATGCTTCTAAATTGAAGATGATTCGATCCTCTTAAGTGGATGAAAGATAAATTGTATCTTATTTTTATTGTTCAATATGCCTAATGTATTTAAATTGAAAAAAATAAGATAAAAGGGTTGGGATTTGTAGAGAAGGCATGTGTATGTTTTTTCTCTTGCTGCAATAAAATTATCAGTATAGGGATTTGACACTTGAGCTGAGATTCTTGTGGTATGAGTTTCAGGTTTCTATGACCTCTATTCACTATGTATTTATTTCAATTTTTCACTTCTAATTTTTTTCCAAGGAAAATTTTCAGAATTCATTTATGTTAATTCTCTGGATGACTGCTCTCTTTTCTAAACTATAATGGAATTCACTTTAACTATGTTCTCCTTTATAGTGTTCCTCTAGATATTTGATCCTGAAATATATGTTTCAAAATTTTGATTCATGCTCTATTACATATTGGTTGGATATCTCTGTGTAGTTTCCAGTTATTTTCAAAAGTAATCCTATGCTATAACCAAATGTTGTGACTTGGAAAGTATCTACCCAACCTCTGTTTTCATAAGTGTCTAATATGAAGTTCTGATAATTTTATGTAAAACTTAGAAAAGGAATCCATGCCCAGTGACCCTCCCTCTCAACTCCATCAACCATTTTCATTAAATCCTTTTTATATTTACAGACCTGGCCTTTGTCAAATGTCCCTGACTATTGTTGATTACATAATTTGGTCTTCTCTCAAGTGAGGGAGCCTTCTCCAGTTAGAAAAGGCTAGTGTTCTAACCAAAAGAGGTTTGTGGTTGCCTCTAAGATTTCTCTCTTCAGTCTGGAGAAATGTACGAAGTGCTAATAGGAGGAACCAGTGGAAGGTTAGTTGTGCATTGGGACTTCAGTCTAACTTAGTGATCATTGAGTTTACTGATCAATCAACCCAAAATAGCTAGTGCATGCAGAGAATTTGATTTCCCCAGCTCTAGTGGATATTCCAAGGCAGTGTAACATTAGTTGTAGACTATTCTTAAGTGCATAGGTGTTGCATGCATTCAGATGATCAACCGTGGGAATTGCGTAAGCATTTTGGAGGAAATTCCTAAATAATAAGGGCCTAATTTCCTTAGGAATTGCGCAAGGAAGTATGGGCTCAAGCAAAGGCATAAATTGATTAAGTCTGGGTCAGAGCTTCTCAGTGAGCAAAGAAATAGTTTATTCACTTGCAGGTTATGCTTAGGTTAGCAAAGCAATTGTAACACATCTCTCATCATCTGATTAATGCAAATAGGCATATGGGTTTTTAGCAGATTTCTTTCCCCTGAAAAAATATTGTGTGCATGTTTATTATTTCTCAATGCATTGTCATGATTAATGTTCGAAATTGTGAATTGAATTCCATGGAGTAGTACAGTAGGTTTGTTTCTTGTGATTTTGATTAAAATTTCATGAGCAGTTACAAATCTACACCATAATCTCCACATGGTCTCAGAGCAGGATTCACAGTAGAACATGAATTTCGAAGTTGTTTCTCAGGATGTTTGAATTTGTAGTTCATTGTAGCAAGATCTTTTCAGAGTTAGGAATATGACCTTCAATGGGATGAAACTAGAGTATGCCTTGGCAGGAAACTCTAATTTCATTGCATGGAAGGAACACATGGAGGTGATGTTGGATGACAATGGATTGCTAGAATATGTCAAGATAGATATTGCAAAACCATAGATATTTTATGCACATAACCTAGCCCAATGGAAGAAAGATGTAGCCAAGGCAAGGGGAATAATCTCGGAGGGAGTGTGAGACCACATTGTCTCAAATCTCCATGGGAAAGAGACTCACTATGCAATGTGGTAGGAAATGACAGATATATTCCATAATAACAGTGATCATATGAAATTGGCGCTCGAGGATAAACTTCAAGATATCAGGATGCAGAAGAATGACACTATTATGCAGTATATGAGCTGGTTCATATAAGTTCATGATGAACTTGATGGGTTTGGTGTTAATGTTGCAGAATATGACTTGGTAAGCCTAATCCTTTAGGCCTTCCCAGTATCTAGAATAACTACCAAGATCCAGTGAATAGGAGGGAGAAACTATCGAATTGGGAACTCTTATAGTCTAATTTGGTACAGGAAGAAATAAGGTAGAATACCAGAGATGGGACTTCATCCAAGGGAGAGTATGAAGAAAAAATTGCATTGGTTGGAAAGGGAAAGAAGTGAAAAGGGAAGAAATCTCAAACCAAACCAGAATCTAGCCAAGGGTGTAGGAAGACAGATTTGTCGAAAATTAAATTCTTCAATTGTCATGAATTCGGGCACTATGCCACAAAGTGTCCACACAAAAATTCAAGCAAGAATACCTCAGGAGGAGAAGCAAGTGAAGATTTGGATTCATGATTCAATCTCGACTTAACCCTTATCACATGCATGGCCATCACAATGATGGGGAGCGTGGTACTTGGAATCAGGTGCGTCGTTCCACATGACAGGGTGTAGAGAGTTTTTTAGTGACCTAGAGGAGAAAGATCTCCATATGCACATCAAGCTGGGGGCTGATGGAAGGTACAATGTAATTAGGATTTGTACAATCACCTTTAAGAGGGAGTCGGTCTCCCCTCTGAGACTCAAGGATGTCATGTTCATTCGAGACCTAAAGAAAAATCTCATCTTTGTTGTGGTTTTGGAAGACTATGGTTATGATATGATATTCAACAAAGGGAAAGCATCCCTGAGACATAAGATAGGTGAAGTAGATTGGGGTTCATGTGAAGAAACTGTATAAGCTAGATGTGGAAGATTGTGTTGCATTAAGTAGTAAGGTGGAGAAAGTGCAGAGCCATGATGTCAGTGAACTTTGGCACATAGGACTTAGCCATTTGCATCATCGTGCCTTAAATATTATGCAACAAATAACCACTGGCCTCCCCAAAGGAAAATATGAACAGCAATATGTATGCAAAGGATGTACCTTGGGCAAGTATGAAAAATCCACATTGCATGATCAAGACAACAAATCACATGCAATCTTGGAAAGGATCCGGTCTAATGTCTGTGGACCTCTCTCAACAACCTCCACTGCCAAACACAAATATTTTGTCATTTTTATTGATGATTTCTCAAGGAAGTATTGGATCTTCTTCATGTGGAAGTCTATGGGCATGAAGTTGTAGTTCCATTACAATTTATTACAACTGCAACTAGAGTATTATTCATCCTTAAATATGAAATTGATAAAGTTGAAAAGGAATGCCTTCATCAATTGCATATACTTGAAGAAGATCAATTCCATGCAATTCATCAAGAATAATATCAAAAGAAATAACAGAAGGCATGGCATGATAGAAATATCAGAACAAATGATTTAAAATGAGGATACCTAGCTCTATTGTATGATAGTGGAATCAAAGAGAAGCCTAGGAAAATATAAACTACATGGTTATACCCCTTTTTCATTGAAGATTTCCAACCTTTAAGAGTATTATAGCTAAAAACACACAAAGAGAAGTTGTTTGAATATTTTGTTAATGGAACCAAATTGAAAAAATATAATCCATGACCATATTAGCATGGTTATTGGTGAAAACCCCTTCAAGGTGCCAATAAGCATGAGTTAGGTTCAAAACCACTTTGTGGTGGTCTAACCTTTCGATTTTTTTTATATTAGTTGCATTTTTTAAATTAATTGAGGAGAAGATAAGTCTAGAATCAATAGAGAAATTAGTTAAAAAATAAGAAAGAGCGACCAACTATCCTAGTTAACAAAATTCATAGTTAACAAATTTCACGAATTGTGTTCCTATGGTTTAATAGCTCCATTAAGATAACAAAAGGGTTGATTGTCAGAACTCGTTAGTGGAATGATAAATAAGAATTCCAAAGGGATCCTATTTGAAAAAATTAAGGACACAACAATCAAATGGACATGTATAATAATTTTCTCATGCATCACTTCAGTAAGTAGGGTGTTGGATGCATAGCTAAGTATGTTAGAATGCATAGGGAAAATTGTTAGAATAGGGAAATAATACAACTAGGCTGACCATTTGGCCAAAATTGTGAAGACTGATTATAAATAATTTCAAAATTTATGTAAGCTAATTGGATTCCATGTAGAAATAACTCGAAATTTGTAGTTGCTAATGAATTTAGACTGAGAAAATAGACACAAATTTCTTCTACTCAATTGGCGAAAAGGAAAACATACAATAGAAACACATGCAATGACATGCAATCATAAAATAACAATGAACACAATAGTTTTCCTCGGGAACCCAACTAGGAAAAACCCCTCCTCTATTTTGTATTGAATCATATGAGAATATGGATATATTACAATGACTACTTCAATCCTTGAAGCTACACCTGCATTGCAATATTGATCTCCAACTCTCTAACTTGCTCTAACCAACACTTAGCCAAAATAGGCCTCAACTTTTCTCTTATTTCCTTGCATAGTCCTTGAGAAAATTAGCTCCAAAAAAATAGGAAAATCTCCTATTTCCTTGTGCAATTCCTAAAAAAATTGCTCATCGTCTCCAAGGCAAACTCTATACACTCAATAATATACAATTGATAATGAAATTATGGATTTTCCTCCACTCGAACTAGGCAATTTGAATTTCATGCATGACTAGGGATATTTTTAGTAAATTGATTAGTTAACTAAGAGATCATTGAGTTAACAACAATTACTACTACTCAGCTGAACTCCTACTAACCCTATTCTCGACTAGAGCTCAGATAACTGAGTTTAACTAAAAATAACTCTACTAAATTTCTAGATTTTAGCAATCAACTCATGCACAACTCTACTTTTAGCCTAAAAACTTGAATTGAATGATTTAACTGAGGGATTTGGCCATGTAACTCCTAATATCTACAACTCAAGTCATCTTGCTAATGTGGAAATTCAAATTTCTACATTTGACTAGTGCACAATTCAAATGAAGCCTTTTCTTGCTACAATTTAACACTCCCTCTTAGCAAGAAAAGGGTTCTTGACCACCCCAATCCTACTCCTATGGAACTCAATATTTCCACTTGAAAAAGCAATTGTCAAGATGTTTGCATCCTTCTCCTCTATAAGAATGTACTCCAACAAGGTGATCCTACTATGCTCACATCTATCAGGTGATGGTACCTGATGTCTATATGCTTGGACCTATCATGAAACACTAGATTTTTAGAGATTTTGATGCAACTTTGATTATCAGAGTGGATCAATGTAGGTTCCATCCCATGACTGAAGAGACCAACTAGGATTTTCCTCAACCAAATAGACTCGCATGTTACTTGACTAGCAACCATATACTTGGCATCTACTGAGTTGAGCGTTGCAGATCTTTGTTTCCTGCTATACCAAGAAACTGTTGCTGACCCAACATTAAAGATAGCTCTCGATGTGATTTTCTTGGCTAATGGAATCCCTACCCAATTTTCATTTGTGAAACCTTAGAGCTTCACTCCATCAGTCCTCTTGTACCATAAAACAAAATCTACTATGCATATGAGTATCTAAGAACATGTTTTGTTGCTTTCTAGTGAAGCTTGGTAGGATCCATGATAAACTGACTAAGTTGATTAACTGCAAAAAAAATATTAGGCCTTTTGTTCAACGGGTACATCAAGGACCCCACCAACTGTCTGTAAATAGTGTCATCTACTGCCTCTTCTCTAGAATCATCTTATTTCCGTTAGTGGGCTTTCCATCCTATATATGGAATCTTTGAATGATTTCAAAGGTGTACTTCCCCTGACCAAAAAGTAGCTCTTCATCTCCTTGCCACACCTCCAAACCAAGGAAGTAGTGCATCAAACCCATGTTCTTCATCTCGAATTCTATTACAAGGTCCTCCTTGCAAGAATGGAGCAACCTATCATCTCCTGTTAGTATCAAATCATCTACATATAGGACTAAGATGAGAAAATTTCCATCTACCAAAATGTAGTAGAGATTGGCATATGCTTCACTCTTAGTGAAGCCCAATCCACTAAGATAAGAATCTATGTGAGTGTACCAAGAATAAGGCTCTTGCTTGAGACCATAAAGGGCTCTCCTGAGTCTACACACGTGTCTCCCTGTCAAATGTCTCAAATCCCTCTGGTTGCTCAATGTATATCTCTTCCTCAACCACTCAATTGAGGAAGGCAGTCTTAACATCCATTTGATTGATATTCCACCCAAAATGTGTTGTCATTGCAAGTAACATCTTGATAGAAGAATATCTTTCCATAGGGGAAAATGTCTCCTCATAATCAAATCCCTCTACTTGTGATAAGCCTGTTACACAAAAATATCGTCACCATGATTATTTGCAGTCAGTGTGGGTCTATCATCACTTATACTAGCCTCCTAAGCAAGTCTCAGACCTTAGCTCTTCATGTCAAGCTTTGCAAATGAAAGAAAGACATTGAAAATCAATATTACTCTGGTTCCGAACTTTCTCCTACTTTTACCTACGGACCCGCACCTTTTGTTCATATTACCTACGGTACCTGCACACTCTGTCTGTAAAGGGGTGGGTGCGTAACCCTGTAAAAGTAAAAAAGACGCAAGTTTATCCTAAAAACTCACTTTTGGGTTAATTCTAGATGTTTCTAGAAGGATTTTGACGGATTGTTCGCTCCAAAGTGGTTCATGCATCCCAAAAGAGAAGGAGCTAATCCCTTGATAGGAGGAGCTATCCCTTTGAAGGAGAGCTTTATCCCTTTGAAGGAGGACCTAGTAATTTCCCTCCATTGCACTATAAATTAAGGGATTGGTTCAGTTGTTGGAGAGGTTAGAAGCTGAACATTTTGAGGGTAAATGCTGATGAAATCAAGACTTCCTAGTTAAACTTAAGAGGAGAGATCACATACCTTTTGGCCCCATTAGGAAGTGAGTGAAACTTGTCAAAGTAGAGGAGACTTCTTGTCGGACCCTAGGAGGAGATTGTACAACATCAAGGCACAGGTTGTAAAGTTCTTCTTCATTTGAATTAATACAATCAGATTCATTTTTCTCAACAAATTGTCTTATGTGGTTTGTTTCATAATCTCCTTGATCATTATGATGAATATGCTTTATGATATTGGCTTTCCAGGTGCTATTTAATTGTTTGCTTGTTTGTGTTTGCAGAATTACACTTCAAGGAAGCTCATTTGGAGCGAGGGAGCAAGGCTTCCACAAAATTGCATTGGACCCAAGGTAGGCCTAAAACACTTGTTTGCATTTGTTTTTGATTGCATATTTAGAGAAAGATAGTTTCTGATTGGCTTGCTTGTCACTAGATATCTTTAGATACTAGGAAGGTCGATCTTGTCCGCAACCTCGACTCATTCCATGTGACAAAATGGCGACTCCACTGGGGAATTGATTGTTTTCCTTATTTTCACTTTGACCTGAGAAACTTGTCTTTTTGTTTCTGTTTTTGGCTTGTTGTGTGTGGAATTGGGTGGATTTAGTGGATCTAGGTTTGTTTTGGCATTTCATAACTTTAGGAGAAGTTCGCATCCTATGCTTGTATCACAGTGCGTACCTCTACGCATGTTTACATTGCACACAGAGCGTGCATGCACCTGTGCAAACTCTGAGCCTGCGGACCCTGCTAAACTTTTGAAAAAATCGATTTTTACTCTTTCAATTAGTTTTATCTTGGTTTAGGTGTTGTTATCCTCTACCCAGACCTGCATGTGACTTGTCAAAAGCTTTCCTTGGTTTAATTTCATTGGTGTTAGGTTTTTAGGTGAAATTCCTAGAAGTTTTGGTTGCCGGTCTTGATTTTCATTTTCGTCGTGTAGTAGCTCAGAGCTTAGAAGCGTAGAAGCCTCATATCACCTTGGTTTTTACTGGCCTTCTTATGAGTCTGACCATTTGCAAAATCTACCTTGGTTGAGGAATCCATCTTGTGTTTTCTCTTTGCAAAACTTCGAAAAGCTTGTGTTAAAAGTTTGGATTTCACTTTTATAAAAAAGAACAAAAATTACTTGTTTTTGACTGATTTGTGATTCTGGACAAGTTAGTCCTTGGTTTGCTTATCGCTAAGTAAAACATCCTTGAAAAAACAAAAACATCTTGTAAGCTTTTACTTCAAGTAGTCTTTTATAGTTTGTAGATCTTAAGATTTGCTTTATTCATAGTTTTCTCAAGACTTGCTTTAGTTATACTTTTGAGTGTTTTTTATAAAAAATACAAAAATCTCCTTTGAAAAGGTTTGTTTTGGTAGCATTTGAGCGTTTGAATGAAAAAGGAAATTCTTGTGCAAATAACTAGTTGTCTCGTTTTGAGTGCATTGGAACAAAAAAAACTCTTCTTTTAATTTGTTTGTTAAGAAAGATTTGTGTTTACACGCATTTGCATTCTCAAACTCTTTCCTAGCTAGAAGTTCATTGAAGAGAAAAGATTGTTTAATCATCTTAAGTGCATCTTTTTAGTGATTTTGAGTCGAGTCTTCACACCACAATTTTCATCTCCGCACCTCTTCACTTAATCAAAAACCAATAAAAATAACGCTTAAAATAAAATCAATCTAGAAATCTTTTTATTTCTAGGGCTCTATTACACCAACATAGCTTAGGCTAGTGTCTTGGAGTAGGGAGTACTTAACTCTCCAAGACAGTAAATCAAACAAGTAGTTGTATCTTGCGGTAGGAGAGAAATCTAATTGTTGCATCTATGCTCTGGGAAAGCTCCTCTTAAAGGAGAAGCACGAGATCGTGTCCGAACCAGTGTGGGAATCAATCCTTCCTCATTGGGAACGATGCCAAATATTCACGTATTAAAAATAGTAAACCTCGGATTAACCATTGTTGAGGAGCCTGGGGTCACTTGTTGGTAAACCTTGGTTTATGTCAAGGAGCCTTCAAGGGAATTGAGCTTGTTACTCTGCCCTTGCGTGCGTATCGGATCGTAGACTGTTTCCCTAGGTATATTTGTTTCTGTTGGTAACCATAGTGACCATATTCTATAGGATTCCTCCTAAGGTGACGGTGGTGGGAAGATCCCACCGTACCTGGAGCAGACATCGGCTAGACTCACTTGGATTTTCTGGGGGGTTCTCTTCACTCGAGACGGTTAAGTGGAGAAACTTGTGCCAGTCTATTCATTAAGCAGGTTGCCGGGGTAACTGTTCCAACCGCTATTTCTGTATTGAATTCTGCAACGTTGGATTTCATCACCAACTAGTGTTTCGGTACGGAAAGTTACTGTTTGTGTGTGATTGATCTCCTAGATTCTTTAGGCGTGTGACTCAATTTGCTTGGTTCTTTAGAGGCTTTAGGAGGTTTTCATTGAGATTTTACTTTGTTTTCATGTGAAGTAGTTAAAAGTTTTTAACCGTGGCTGAATTACCAAGGAAGTCCCGTAGACTTCGGGGCCAACCTCCTGAGTTTTCACCAAGCCAACTTGAAGGGCTACAGGCCCTGATAACTCCTAGAGACAGTAGAAGTGGGTCACCTGAAAGAAGAGAATCTGCTTTGGTGGGATATCCTGATTTTTCAGCATTAATAGCAGATTATAGTACACAGCCTGTATCTGTTTCAGAAGTTACTGTAGTGTTTCATCTACTAGTGATATAGGTGAAGAACCTAAATATCTGAACCCGAATCTAAAATTGCTGCTACTCCAATATCAGGGTTTGCTTCTCAGCTTCTAGTGGTCCTAGTTCACCTAAGGTAGAAGCAATAATTACCCAAAATCTTCCTTCTCGACTAATAGCTATTGAAGAACTTGCTATTTCGGAAAACGAAGAAGGCATCCTATTCCAGAAGATCGACCTATTTTAGACCTTAGGGAGCGTGAATCAATCTTTTACAATCCACCTAGGAGCAGTGCTTGGTATCTTTCATTGACTGATTTTTTGGAAAACCCGGACTAAGTTTTTCACCACCTCGTATTTCTTATCACCCAACACCTAGAGGTTACTATCCTCCATTGAATATGTCCAAACAGTCGTCCATGTTTTCTCAATCTCCAGAAGCCGTTTTGTACGGTGGTCCTTCTGTTCCCGCTGGGTATCAGTCCATGTCTGGTACTTTTTCGGGAGCATCTCCTCAACCTATTGAACAAAAGTTATTAACTGGAAATAATGGTACTAAACCGATGAGTGTAGAAGATATTCTCATGATGTCAGGTTCTATTCCCAATCCACAACCGCAAGGTGGCCAGTCTCCGCCTGGGGGGCAACCTCAAGGTACCCAAAATGTGCCTAGGGGGAAACCTCAAGGTACCCAGTATATGCCTAGGGAGCAACCTCAAGGTACTCAATTTGCACCTAGGGGAAACCTCAAGGACAGTACATACCTAAGGGACAATACGTTCCTCAAGGTCAACCCCAGACTCAGTATGTACCCCAAGGTCAACCTCAATATCAATATGTACCCCAAAGTCAACCTCAATATCAATATGCACCTCAAAATCAACCCCAATATCAATATGTAACTCAAGGTAAACCCCAATATCAATACGTGCCGCAGGGATATCAACCCCAAGGTCAATACCCAACTCAAGGTTACCAACCACCTTCGGGACAATCATATTATCAACCCTACCCTCAACCCGGTTATGGTCCTCAATATCCTCAACCTGTTATGGGTCCATACCCCGGAACGAATTTAGTGTGGGATCCATCTCAATCCCAACAGCTTTGCAACCGAATGCGCAGTTGTCATCTCAAACTGGACAACCCTTGATTTCTGGTTCATCCCAGCAACCTGTCCAGTCTACTATTCAAACTTCTGCACCTTCTGTAGTTTCTCAGTCTGGGCCTAGTACACCTCGTACTCCGCCTCAAATGTCTACTGCAACTACTGCAACATCTGCTGCATCTACCCCACCTTCTTCTGGAGTATCGACAGCTCTGGTTTCTACTGTCCCTGCATCTACTCCTCAGACATCTTTACCTCAATTTGGATCCACGATACACACTTCGGTTCAGATGCCTGTAGGAAGTACGGTTATCACCACTCAACCTCAGTTTAATCAACAATCGTACCAAGGACAGTACCAATACGGTCCTGCTACGCAGCAACCAGTCTATTAGTATCAACCATACCCTGGGTATACATATCAACAACCTCAACAACCCCAGTATGGTCCGGTTAATCCTGGTTTTCCATGAGGACAAAATATCCCAAATGCAATTCCAATTCCTAGTTATCCTGGATATCCTCCTCCTGGGGCTAGCCTGAAGACCCAGAGTTTTAGGGACCCTAATCATCAGTTACCATTTATCACAACTTTGGACTTGCCTGACTTGACGCACCTTACAAACGATCCAATTAACTATATTCAGTATTGGCCGCCAATGCCACATAAGTTGCCCAGTGATATTCCTAAGTTCAAAGGTAAGCCAAGAGAGGACCCGTCAAACCATGTGATGACTTATCACCTCTGGTGTGCGTCTAATTCCATTTCAGATGATTCAATTCATTTACGACTTTTCCAGCACACTCTAATTGGTATCGCGGCCAAGTGGTACATTGAGTTACCGCGAGCCACTTTTTATAACTTTAGTCAGTTAGCTACCTCGTTTTTAACTCATTTTCAGTTGCCAGT
Source organism: Pinus taeda (assembly GCA_000404065.3). Lineage (NCBI taxonomy): Eukaryota > Viridiplantae > Streptophyta > Pinopsida > Pinales > Pinaceae > Pinus > Pinus taeda. The sequence continues at coordinate 21,492 of APFE030160573.1, forward strand.
CAGATATGACAATGGCACAGAACTATTAACTTCGTTAAAGAAGTCAACGTCCACTTACATTTCAGATCATATCCATGAATGGAGACATCGACGGCGTTTAGTGAAAGTTTTTATCCCGGATCAGATCTTAGCTGAATGGTTTGTAAAATCTTTACTACCCAAGATCACTAAGGATGTAGCTAAAGCCAGAGTCGTTACTGAGGAGAAAGTAATTGCAAAAGCACAGTACCTTGACTTAGTTTATACTCAGTCGGGTACGTTACACAAGAAAATCCCCGATCTACCCAAACAAAATCAAATCGCTGCTGCTCCTTCAGGGTCTCATGCAGCTGATGGTATGATTGGTACAGTTAATACCAAAAGTAAGAAGAAGTATTCCAAGAATTCCTCCTATCATAACCTTACCAGATTCCCCGACAGGAGATTCTTCTGCGGAACTTTCCGCCGATATTCACGTTGTAGAGTCATCTACAGCTAAATCAAAAACCGGTGGTAAGAAGAAAGGGAAGAAGAAGAATAAAACAGATAAGAATTCGAAAGGGAAACCTGAAAAAGCGAAATCAACTGATGAAAAACGCAAACCTCATTATCCATGTCTCATCTGTAATGAAGAACATTTTATGAGAGACTGCCCTCATCGTGCAGAGGTTGCGAAAATTGTCAAAGGTGTTGGCATTATGATACATATGTTGTACTTGATGGTAACCCACTCATCTCATATGATAAATTATAGTGCAGCAAAGTTCACAGACTTTTATGCAGAGAAAAGTTTATTCCATGTGGAGAAAAGTTCACGGAATTTTATGCAAAGAAAAGTTTATTTCATGTGGAGAAAAGTTCACGGAATTTTATGCAGAGAAAGGTTTATTTCATGTCGAAAAAAGTTTATTTCATTTAGAGAAAATTTCATGGAATTTTATGCAGAGAAAAGTTTATTTCATGTGGAGAAACGTTCACGGAATTTTATATAGAGAAAAGTTTATTTCATGTGGAGAAAAGTTCACACACTTTCATGGTTGGTTCATGGTATTAGTCCAACAGTTTTTGATCCTATGGTTTTGGTCCGTGATATTGCATCCAAAAGTGTTGACCCCAAGTATTGGATTCATGGTATTGTGTTATTATGGTTTTGGCCCATGGTATTGTTTTATATTATTATTATTATTGAGCCCCATGATCCATGATTTGAGGAAGAGCTTGCCTATATAAAGCAAAGGAGATCATTTGGCTTGAGTATGATTTTGGGTTGAATATCTTAAGATCTCAAATATTGGGTTCTCGATTTAAAAGCTTGATCTATAAAAGAGAAGTTGAAAGCGAATCTGTGAAGGGTGATCTCTCGAGCGCAAGATCAGATCTGAGGATCTGAGTGTATTTTGGCCCTAATCAGAGGTGCGCAGGTGATCAACAGTGGCAGTGCGTGGGTACGCAGAGGCAACAAAGTGGCAGTGCGTGGGTACGCAGAGGCGACGCAGGGGCAGTGCGTGGGTACGCAGAGGCGACAAAGGTGCAGTTCGTGGGTACGCAGAGCGACAGTGCTTCAGGTGTGTGCCTACTGTCTCAGTACGCAGCGCGATTATTCTTCTAGGTGCGTACCTACTGTGGTAGTACGTGGCGCGATTATTCTTTTGGGTGCGTGTCTACTGAGCAGTACGCGGCGCAATAGTACATTTGGGTGCGTATTGTACGCAGATCAGTAAAAGGAGCAATACGTGGTCACGCAGCGCAGAAGAAGCAGCTCTGCGGGTATACGCAGAGAAGCAGAGGGTGAAGTGCGTAGCAACGCAGGCCAGTGAAAAGAAAACTGCGTATCGGCCTTAAGATCTTTTGTTGACTGAATCTTTATGTTGAAAAGGTGTTCTGGGTTTAGTTCTGATCTGGTTAGTGCAGCTGACTGTATAATTTACATGTACTTGATTATCGGTTGATGTATATGGATATAGTTTGAAAATTTATGAAAAGTGGTCCTTGAAAAGAAGTAGGGGGTTGTAGCTCCCTTCCAGGAGAGACTGGAAAACGAGAGAGAGTTGTAGCTCTCTGCAGGTTGTAGCCTGCGTACT
>APFE030160575.1:1468-16877 GCA_000404065.3 Pinus taeda
ACTTAAAATTAAAAGTGTTGACATTAAATTTATATAAGGGTTATATAATTAAACAAAATTTTTGTATTATATTAAAATCATGTAATTAAACATTTAGTTAATTAATGGATCTTATTAATAAAGCTATTAAAATAAATGTAAACTTAAGCCTTATCTAAATATATTAATAAATTATAATAAGAAAAATTCCTAAAAGGATAACTCAATAACTTAGGGGAATCAGGGACCAAGGATAAAAATTAATTAAATCAATGGGAAGAAAGTAAGAGGATTGTTTTAAAGTAGGTTAGTTATTAGTTCTCATATTAAAAACATTCATCAATAATAAGGAAAAGAAAGTATTTATAAAATGGAAATTTATTACCTAAGCAACGATAAAGATTATAATGCCCACGGGGCTTTGGATTGATGGTGAATGGGTGCGCTGTTAAGGCACTCCTTGTGATAGGTCACTGGTTCAAATCCCCCGTGGGTACTTAGGTTAGTCTTAACATAGAAAAAAAACGATAAAGATTATAATATTAATCGAGAGGAAGGGAACGAGAACAGATGAATAAAAATATAAAATCAAAGGGACGATGAAACAGGAAATATCGACGCTCCAGAAATTGAGGAAGAACACTAAAAGAGCGGGGGCAGGAGGGAAAAAGGCTAGGAGGAGAGGGCACGGATCCAACAACTGCTAGTTTTCCAGTCGTCATCTCTATTGAGATTGTTTGCCCTTTTTTCGATCTCAATGGCTTTCCTAAATTTCTAGTGATGAAACTAAGAAACCCTAGCAATAACACGAGCCTCCTCAATACACACGTGATGTTTTGTCTTTTCAGCATGCTCTGCTAAGGTGGAACACTGGGTCCTCCCATGTTTTAAATCGGCTGAGTGCTCATTAATCCTTTGATTAATAGAATGACTAGTCTCGCCAAATCTAGGGGGTCCCACAAGAACAGGGAATAACATACACCTTTCATGTCTTTGGGGTCGACCGGATCCTTTACCGACCAGAGGGAGCTACAGATTGTGTTAAGGGGTCTAAAAGTAGAGGGAACATTATGCTTCCTAAGAATCCTGGCAATCTTATCAGTAGTCCCTTGGATGAAAGGGAGATGAACCCCCGAGATTCGATCTTTAGGGTTTTTATTGATCAATGAATTCTTGTTAGCTTTAAGGAAGGATTTCATACCAAGGTGCCTACTATAACCATTATTAACAAAGACATTAAGGAGGCGGGCCTTCTCTTTATCGAGGCTCTTTTCATCGGAGATTCTCAGGGCACGAGTGGCAAGTGTGTTGAGAACACCTAACTTTTGAGCTGGGAAATGATGGGAGCTGGCACGAAGATATTGCTCAGTGTGTGTTTTCTTCCGAAACAGTTGGTGGGAGAAGGAACCATCAATATTCTTTGAAATAAGAACATCGAGGAAAGGAAGGAATCCATCGACTTCTTGTTCCATAGTGAACTTAATGGCGGGGGATTGATTGTTGAGATACTTGAAGAAAAGATCCAATTCTTCTTGGCCATGAGACCAAATGATATCAGTGTCATCCACAAATCTCTTCCAGAGCTTGGGAAAGAGACGGGTTGAGGCCAAAGCCTTGGATTCAAATTCTTCCATAAAATATTAGCAACAAAATGAGATAGGGGTGAGCCCATGGCAACACCACAGTTCTGCTCATAGAACTCACCTTCAAAGCTGTAAAAAGTGGAAGTGAGACATATCTCCACTAACCGAGCGGTATCAGGGTCCGTGAGTTGGTTAATAACATCAATGGCCTCATTTAGAGGAATGCATGTGTAAAGGGAGACCACATCAAAACTCACAAGAGTATCCCCTGGGTCAAGCTTTATGCCCTTAAGTTCTTCAACAAAGGATGAAGAGTCTTTGATGAAAGACCCTGTGAGGCCAACTAAGGGCTTAAGCTTCAAGGCAAGGTATTTGTAGGACCGCCAATGGTGTTGACGATGGGCCTAAGGGGAGCCCCCTACTTGTGCATCTTTGGAAGCCTATAGATCCTTCAGTAATGGGGTTACTCTCAATGAGTTTATGGCAGAGAAAACCCATAGAACTACTGGACTTGATAGCATTAGCCACAAAACTATTATAACATATCTTTAAATTTATGGAAACCATTGGTAGAGGCAGATATATAAAAATTCATGATAGACATCAAAATATTCACTTTATGATAGATTTCACATTGCCAAAAATTAAAAAAAAATTAAAAAAGAAAGAAAATTAAGTAAAGATATACTCATTTAAGATATATTAATTAAGCATTAAAAGGAATTAAAATAAACTATACATTAAAAGAAACATACAAAAGACGAAATTAAGCAATTATAAATTCCATTTAAAATTAGATATATAATAAAGGAATTAATATATAAATAATAATTAAAACATACTGCAACAGATTTTTACCATGAGATCACTCCATTTTTACCATGAAGAGTCTAACCTATAATAGACTTTGGACCAATAACCATGCTTACAATATCACATATCAAACAAAACAATAATTTTTCACAAGCAAGTAATATTTTACATATGTTATTTATTTTAATTTATAATATTTTTTTAGATTCAATTGTAAACAAAAATGGCATAACTACTTTTGAAATAAGTCTCAATCCTCTATCTCAACGACTACTAAACTAGTGCAACCATATAAATTAAATGGAATCTATAATAATCATCAAAACACTCACTTCATCAAATTAGAAAAGTCATAAGAATGAAACTAAATTATAACTTTATTTAAAATAAGATATATATATATATATATATATTTTAAAAACATGTAACAAGATTGTTAACCAAGGAGTTTCACCCCCACTTTATCATGAAGATTCTTCATCTATAACTAGAAATTGTTATAATATCATGGGCCAACACATGGCTTATAAATACCATATGCCCAAAAAGCCATAACTCATGACACTTGTTTATATGATATTTCATAAATCAACATTTCATAATTACAGAAGAATTTCAACCATAACAAAGATGTACCCATCTCCTTTACTCAAGAAAATTAATAGAGTTTAAGTTTACACTTAAACATTGGAATTGGTCATTCCTCAACAAACACATGAATCAGCATTTCCACATACACACAAGAAGTCACATTCGTTAACAACATCATAAGCTTTTAACCAACACATTAAGAGGCATAAGAAAATACTTATCTTATATGTAAAAATAGGTCGGCGACTAAAATTGGGACTTCAACTCTCCACCCAACCTCAAGCAAGCTAGAACCTCTCTCACCTATAGTTATCACCTCCGTGCCAGATTCCAGTGCTTGAGGTGAAGTGATTTGAAGAGGAAATTTAACCAATATTGACAGTTGAAATAGGATGTCATAAGGCCACTCTGTGTTCACCCACCAACTACACAAGTTTTCACTTAGCCTTTCTAGACTTTACAAACAAGATTAATACCCATGTTAGGATACCACAGTACAAAGAGTCTCAGCTCACTTTCAGGAGAAGAGAGTCCACGTCAAGGGAAGGTTTATCAGTGAATAAGTTGCTGATGGATAAGGAAATTACCTCTCTATGTTGTTCATCAGTGACTCAAGAACCAAAGCTTCATCCCCAAGGAAACTCCCAGTGGTTCATTTGCCCTCACAAGACCTGAGTGACTCTTTCCAATCCAATAGGTTCATCAATCACAAGCTTTTAGTGGTTTCATCATCCTTGCAAGAAAGCATATGCTCTTTATAATTCTTTCACCTAATAAGCCTCTATGAGGGTTCTTCAACTAGTTTAATCTCTCCAAAGCTTGATTATTTCCAATTCAAATTTTTGCCTACTTTAACTTTCACCTCCACGCCCTGGAGGAATTTTTTTGTAGATATATTCATTATGCATTCTCTTCTTTGCCTTTGTGTGCAAGAGAATGAGAGAGTTTCTTAATGAGAATGAATGCCTTTCTTTCCTCAACTTTTATTTATCCCTTTTTTATAGACCATCCATATGTCATTTTCCAAAGCTTCACATCGTGAACTGTTTGGACAACGCAACCCATGATGTCTTTAAATTTTTGTCCTATTCTTGCTTATGGTCAGGGCTATAGAACATCCAAGCTTATCCTCTTCTTTTTAGTCAATTTTTTTGCCCATTCAACCCATTTAAAGGCACTCAACCAACCAGGACTTATATTTAAAACAATAATTCCCTCAAGCAATCTCCTTCCTCAAGCAATATGGAATATGTTTCCCCCTTCTCTCATATTTTTAATTAATTGTACAAATTATTTACAATGGGTAAAATATTAACCAAGGGATGTCATATAACCAAATATTTAACTTCAAAGTGTTGATCTCACCTTGATATGGTTTGATGTTGACCTTCACTTCCATTTTGAATAGGGACTATGAATGCTTCACAACACTCAAACTAGGTTTATCTTTCTTGGGTTCTTTCATGAGATGCTTATATCATTCTTCTTAGTGAACCAATTTACCCTCAAATAAAACCTTTGTGTTAGAACCCCCATCTTATTTGAATGTCCTGAGCTTATTGGTCAAGTCTGCCATGAGGAGGCTCACATTATGGTTTATATTTGTGACTTATGCTTCTATCCGTGCAAACCTCTCCTCTATGGGATCATGAGGGTTATTCACAAATTCATCAGCGATTACTAAGATTTTGTTCCTTTCATCTTAAATGATATGGATCCTTTGTAACTCCCCACAATATACCAAAAGAACCTACTATGATATTGATGCAATCCATAAACTACAGTGAATATTCCACTAGATAGTTTGTCAAGAAATCCCAAAGCCATGTTCAACTAATGCACAAGAGTTGGCTGAATGGAAGAAGTTTGTGGTGAGGGTGAGACTAATCATCCTTGAGGGAGTTCGAGACCATATCATTTCGAGTCTCCATGGGAAGGAGACTTCGTTTTCAATGTGGAAGACATTGATGGACCTATATCAGAACAATAGCGACCAGAGGAATTGGCGCTCAAGGATAAGCTTCGAAGAATCAAGATGGAGAACGATGATACTATTTCCACATATCTGAACAAGCTCACCACCTGTAGAGATGAGCTTGGAAGTGTGGGAATAACTACTGTCGATGATGATATGGTGAACCTCACTCTCCTTGGCCTTCCAAAGAGTTGGCATAGCTACCAGGACTCTATGAATGGAAGGGAGAAACTGGCAAATTGGGAACGACTATGGTCGGATATCATGCAGAAGGAGATCAGGAGGAGCACACGAGATGGTTCTTCATCCAAGGAGGATGAAGAGAATTTGGCCTTAGCATGTAAGGCAAGGAAAGGGAAGGAGAAGGATTCTCATCCCAAATCGAATTCTTCTCATGGAGGGAAGAAGGGTGAAAAATCTAAAGTGAGATGCTTTAATTGTCATGAGATGGGTCATTGTGCAACTAATTGCCCATCGAAGAAGTCAAAGAAGGGATCCTCAGAAGGATTTGAAGGTGAGGCATTGGCCTCTCAGTTTGAAATGGACTTCACCCTCATCACATGCATGGTGTCTTCGATGATGGGTTGTGGTTGGTTTCTTGATAGTGGAGCCTCATTCCACATGAGCGACGATAAAAGTTTATTCAGTACCTTGGAGGAGAAAGACCTCAAGATACTCATATAGATGGGTGACGATGAAAGGTATAGTGTTTCAAGAGTGGGCACGATTGCTTTTCAGAGGGATCATGGAGCTCCTCTCACCTTGACAGATGTAAAGTATGTGCCTGGATTGAAGAAGAACTTGGTATCGGTCGTGATGTTGGAGGACAAAGGCTACGATGTTGTCTTCAATAAAGGAAAGGCATTCCTAAGACACATAGCCACGAGTTAGACCAAGAGGATAGGGATTCGGGTGAAGAATCTCTATAAACTAGAGGTAGATGATTGTGCAGCATTGAGTACGAAAGCATAATTGGTGCAAATCCAAGACATTGGCGAGTTGTGGCACGGGCGGTTGGGCCATTTGCATCTTGGGGTTTTGAAGATAATGCAACAGATATCTATAGGAGTTACCAAAGGTAAACTTGAGCAAGTTGACACATGTAAAGGTTGAACCTTGGGAAAGTACACCAAGTCTTCCTTTCATGATCGAGACAGTCAAGCAAAGGCTATCTTAGAGCGAGTTCATATTGATTTGTGTGGACTATTCTCAACGGCATCCACAATGAAGAAAAGGTATTATGTGATTTTCATTGATGACTATTCTTGTAAATGCTAGATTTATTTCATGTAGAAGAAGGACCAAACTTTCAGAAAGTTTTGTGAGTTCAAAGCTTTGGTCGAGAAAGAGTCAGGGAAGAAGATCAAGGCTTTGAGAAGCCACAACAGTGGAGAATATGTCTCTCAAGAGTTTAAGGACTTCTGTGCAGCGGAAGGAATTAAAAGAGAGTTGACGACACCTCATAACCCACAACAGAATGGGGTGGTCAAGAGGAAGAACAAAACTATTGTAGGGGTAGCACGAACAATGTTGCATGAACAAGGCCTACCACTTCACTTATGGGCTGAGGCATGCAACACAACGATCTATTTTCAGAATAGAAGCCCGCATCGCATACTTGGGATGAAGACACCAGAGGAATATTTCTCTGGTAAGAGACCAAATTTGGGTCACTTCAGTTCTTTGGCTCATCAGTATATTGCCATGTGACAAAGGATGCATAGAAGAAGCTTGAGCCGATAGTAGATTGGGCATATTTGTGGGGTACACTGATACAATTCACAAGTATCAGGTGTACTTGCCTACCAGTCAGAGGATAGTGGTTCACAGAGATCTCAAGTTTGATGAGCAGAAGGCCATACAAGTTTCCCTTGAGAGGGAGCTCCAACTATAGGCTATGGAGGAACTGTTGGTTACTAAGGAGGAGAAGCCTTAGACTGATGCAGAGCAACTACATGCAGAGGTTCCAGGATTGGAGACATCCAGTCAAGCAGAGTCTTCCAGAGATGGACGGAAGCGCACAAGAGAAGTTGACAAATTGTTGGAGGATGCGAGAGAGAATGTGGGAGCACCATCTTCTCAGCGCAGTCAGAGGAGGTCACCTGAGAGGTACACTAGATACATGGCCCTTGCTGGGGAATGTGTTGAGATTGAGCCATCTTCATTTGAGGAAGTAGTGCAACAACTGATTTGGGTTGATGCTATGGTGGAGGAGTATGTCTCCATAGTTTGTAACAATGTTTGGGATGTGGTTCCGAGACCAGAGAACAAGTTAGTTGTGAGTTCCCGTTGGCTTTACAAGGTAAAGCTCCATAGTTCGTAACAATGTTTGGGATGTGTTTTCGAGACCAGAGAACAAGTCAGTTGTGAGTTCTCATTGGCTTTACATGGTAAAGCAAGCTGCTGTGGTAGTGTGGAGAAGCATAAGGCAAGATTTGTTGCCCGTGGCTTTTCGCAGGTCGAGAGGATCATGTTGCTGCAGTATATTTCGACAGAGGAGCAAGATGCTCACATTTTGACAAAGGCATTGTCAAAGTGTAAATTCAAGTTCCATAGAGATAGGATCAGGGCGGCAGATAATCCCTTTCTTGTTGAGAGGGAGTGTTGAAATATGGCGACAAGAATATTCCAATTTAATTTGTCCTTGAATTAAATTGTGAATTAGAATCGAATTTAGTCTTAACAGCTACTTGGAAATAATTAATTAATTTATTTTAAATTAATTAGTTGGAGAAATTCAAGTTAGAAGTATTTCTAAAGTCATGCAAGAGTTATCACTTAAATTAAGGAGATAAGATTGAGTTATATTTGAGTTCTAATTAGTTAACTCAGTTTACTGAGTTAAGTCCAGTTAAATTAGTTCCAAATTATTTGAGGAACTAATAGTGAGTTAACAGTCAGTTGATGCATACATGCACTCAACTAGTGCTACTCTAGTTAACTGAAGATTCCCTCATTAGAAACTCATGCATGTCTATTTAGATAAAGGCTTAGCTGATATTAAAGTCAAAGACAGTGTACTATCATTTGCATGTGTTTTCTCAAAGAGAAAACTCATGCATGCAGTCAAGGATTTAATCCTTGAAGATTGCGCAGTTTTGGAGGAGATCATCCACTTGGTAACAAGAGAATCATCCACAAGGAACAACGCAAGGAAATAGGAGCTTGGAGGTTAGAGAGGAAGGCTAGAGAGAAGGCAAGATTGCCTATGAGAATGTATGAGGATTGTACCGAGAGCTGGCTAGCTGTGAGAGCTAAGGCTTTGTATAATTCCTATGTATTTCCAACTTGTATGATAATACAGATAGTAGGGTTTTTAGCTGAGGCTTTCCCCAAAGTATTTTCATGTGTATTGTGCCATTGATTCTTCTTCTTCTGGTTATATTGTTCAACTTGATCTTTAAGCTTCCGCAAATTGATAGTAGAAGTAGGTTATAGTATTATGCTTTGATCTATATTGCATTATTGGGTTAACCTACACAGATTTCCTACAGAACCTTGATTCATTTTTTAAGGAAATTGACACAAGAAAAGGAAATGTGCTCCAAGAACCTTGATGCATGGTCCATAACAGGTCATGGTTTCCAAGAGGTTCTCGTTATATGGGAGAACAACGCTCTAGAAGGGATACATGTCAAGGGATCTAATGGAAAGATCAGACTTCAATGCCCCCAATGATCCAAGATCTTTTGCTTATAGATGTATTAAAAAATTACAGGCATAAATTACAGCTTAAACATAGAAAATTTATGTGCACATGATAGAAGAGGAGAAACATATAAAAACATGAAAGAAGACAAGAGACTTGATAACAGAGGTCGTCCAATTTGGACTACGTCTCCATGCCCTGCTCGATCAATGGGGAGGCCTTCATTCATTAAGTGGCATGAGAAAGAAGAGAACAATCATCATTTACAAAAAGGAGTCTTATACCTCCATTTTGAAAAATGGCCGAAAAATGCAGAACTTTGTTGAAGAAATGGACAACACCATTGCATTCGTGGCATCGGGAAATGCTAAAACCATATAAAATTTGTCGAAATATGACAAAGTGAAAATTTGGCCTTGTGGAGAAATGCTCAGATCATGGTTCTGCCCCCCCTCTCTACACTGCTCATGGTTCCGCCACCTGCAAAACTGGTCTGCCTCGAACTGCATGAGCACTCCTCTGCTACCTAGGTGCGTTGGTGAACTGAGTTTAAATCTTAAAAGTGCTGGAGGATTTTTCGAAAGCTCCATTGGGTGGAGTGGTTAGAGATCTGGTTATTGTGGAGGGCGTTGGGTGGTCAAACCCCGCCCCCTCCCATTTTACATAATGACATTTTTTTTTGGAGGGGAGGTCGGGCTGGGCCTGCCTTGGGCAGCCCACCTACCTCACCTCCGCTCTACTGGTGGCCCATATCCCTATCCACATGGGCGGTTGTTTGTGGTTGGGTCCATGCCCCAAGGGCCGCTCCACAATTTACTCCATCGTGTGAAACGGTAATCGCCATGTATGGTGGGAGGGGCCAGGGGTTGTGGCATGCCCCTCCATAATACATATATATGAAAAGGGTTGGGGTGGCGGGGTTGATGGCCTACCACTCCCCTTTTTTTAATAATTTTTTCAGTTATAAAACAATATGGAAATTTTTAAAAGTTCAGAATTTGGACCGAAGGAGATGATTTAATGAGGCAACAATTTCGCCCAGAATCCAGCCAGAGTTGGCTGGATTCTGTCCACCGGAAAACTTCCAAATTGTGTCTCCATTAAGCCTGCCTAGTCAACAAAAGTCAACCAAAAATTTGACTGCCTCTATCTTCCTCATCCCGACTCGGATTGGAATGTCGTTCGCACCGTTGGAATCAGGGCGATGAGCACTTTGATTTGATGTCAAGTTAATTGACTTTTCACCACTTTGAAGCCTTTTTCATACCCTGGTGTCTAGAGATACACTTGGATCAATCCTCCCCATTAAGGAGCTTTTGGACTACCAAAAGCTTTATCAGTCAATTGGCAAGTGAGGGAATTTTTCCCTCACTCTTTCTTTTTCCAACCATTTTGCCTTGCTAGGGTGCATCCCTTTGAAACCAACTCGAAGGTATTCCACATCTTCTTGTTGTGAAGACCTAGTTCTTCTGTCAAGGATGATATCTTCAGGTAACTCATCGAGATACTTTGGTGAAAATTCATCAACTGTAGGAACTGTGCCCACCTCTTCGGTGTCCATAATCAATGGTGGCTCATACAGCTTTAAGTTTTCCACATTCACTATAGAGTACATTTGTATATATGCCAGCAAATTGAGACGGAAGGCATTGTTTCCAGTCTTCTCTAAGATGGTGAATGGACCATACTGGATTGGTCGCAACTTCTTCCCTTCTCCCTTCATCCTTTCCTTGCTGATATGGAACCACACTTTGTCGCCCACTTGAAATTGATGGTTGACTCAGTGTTTGTCGTGTTGAGCCTTGTATCGGGCTTGACTTTTCTCCAAATGCTCCTGTACTACTTGGTGAATCAACTAGATCCGTTGAATGAACCATTACGCTTTGTCCATGTCATCACATCCACTGGAGTCAACTTCCCTTCCAAAGACCATATCAAAAGGATCTTTTGGCAGGCATCCAAAACATGTCTCAAATGGTGAATGATGTGTAGATGAGTGCACTGCTCGATTGTAGAAATTTTGCACATATGAAAGATACTCATCCCACAGCTTAGGGTGTTTCCCACAATAGCCTCGCAACAAGTGTACCATGGTGCAGTTGAAAACCTTTGTATGTCTGTCAGTCTATGGATGAAATGTCATGCTTCTTTTCAACTTGGTATCCATCATCTTCCACAAGCTGGTCCAAAAATCTCTAAGAAAGAGAGAGTCCCGATCTAACACAATCGATGTGGGCAACCCAAAATGAACCCAAACATGCTGAAAGAAAAGATAAGTAGTATGATCTGTAGTGATCTGCTTTTTACAAGGCATTAAAATACACATCTTACTAAAACGGTCAACGATGACATACAAATAGTCGTGAATTTTTCTAGACAAAGGCAAACATCAAACAAAATCCATCGACACACTTTACCATGGACTACTCGGAAGAGGGAGTGGTGTGTAGAGCCCGAGTTTTCTATTAGAGGGCTTTGAAACAAAACACATCATACATCCCTTTACATAGAGAGTCACAATGTTCTTCATATGATGCCAAAAACAAAATCTTTGTACATGACACAAATTTTTTTCAACACCAAAATGACCAGACACAAGGGAGGTGTGGGCCTCCCGGATTACATGTACCCTTTCCCTTGTGGGTATGCACAATTTACCAAGGTGATACAACAATTTCCCTTGCAAGTGATAGTTTTCCACCTGTGAACCATGGGTTAGTTTTACATAAATCTCCTTAAAGTCATCATCGCTAGAATATTGTTCAGCATAAATTTCAAAAGATAACGAAGCATTATGCAAAATAACCGAAGCAGAAATAGGAGGGTGACATAACATATTGGCCACTTTGTTGCTAGTGCCCTTCATATACTTTATTACCAGATGAAATTGCTGAAGAAAACCCATCCACCTGAAATAACGAGATTGCTGCAACTTGGTTTGTGACTGAAGATACTGCAAGGGATGATGATTCGTATGGATGATGGTATCCTTGTCAATCAGGTAGTGTTTCCACTTTTTCACACTCTGGACCAACGCATATAACTCCTTGTCATAAGTGGGATAGTTTATCACAGCTTGAGAGAAATTCTTTGAATGGTAACATATCAACTTCTTTTGCTGCATCAATACAGCTCCCATGGCATATTCACTGGCGTTTGTCTCAATCTCGAATGGCTGCTGGAGATCTAGTAAGGCCAAGACTGATGCGGTGCTGATCTTTTCTTTCAATGTTTCGAAGGACTTCTGTTGCTTTCCTCCCCCTTGAAAGACTTGCTTTACACTTGTCAATGTGTGTAAAGGTGTTGCAATAATGGAGAAATTGGCAATAAATCTCCCCAATACTATACTGCACCCAAAAAGCTGTGAACCTCGTTACACTAGTAGGCTTAGGCCAATTTACAATTGCTTCAACTTTAGAAGGATCAATTTTTAACTGACCATGACCAACAATATGACCTAGGTAAACCAAAGAGGTTTTCCCAAACTCACAATTTGACAATTTTACATAAAGTTTTTCTTTTTTCAATACATCAAACACTTTCTTCACATGGCATACATGTTCATTCCAAATTTTACTAAAGAAAAGAATATCATCTACATATACAAGAACAAATTAATCAATGAAAGGCCTAAAGAGATCATTCATGACCCTCATGAAAATGGCTGGAGCATTGCAAAGTCTGAATGACATCACCATCCATTCGATCAACCCCTGTTTGGTTTTGAAGGCAGTTTTCCACACATCCTGATCTATAATTCGGACCTGGTGATAACCACTACACAAATCCAATTTGGTGAAATAGATAGCATTATTTCAACTGATCTAATAAATCATCTATGCGTGTTTAGTGCTTGGTAATCCACGCACATCCTCCGTGTGCCATCTTTCTTCGACACTAAGACAATCGGTGAACCACATGGAGAAGCGATCAGTCTAATTACCCCTTGGTTCAATAGTTCATGCACCTGCTTCTTGATCTCCTCCATCTCAATGGTCGAGATCCTGTAGATGCCAATATTTGGTAAAGGAGCGTCATGCTGCAAATGGATATCATGTTGGATTGCCCTCTTCGGAGGTAATCCCCTTGATTCCTGAAACATCTCATCATAGTTAGAAATTAATTCACATAGTTCCTTTTTATGCACATGATCACAACCCTGGAAAGCATCGGATAATTCTGCATCTTTCCCCCTTACAACCATAAGCATGCAACCCATACTGGAATTCACCAACCTCTTCATTTGTCTTGCACTTAAAAGGTTGGCATTGATTTTAGTTTGATGAGCCCTTACAACATATTTTACCCCATCTTTTGTGATTTGGTATTTGTTTTCATGACGGAAGAAAATTACCTTTCTATCATATAGATATGGACTCCCTAACACCATGCCATAGATATGCAATGGTATCACATCTAGTTCTACCTCATCCACTAACTTAGAGGTGATCACAAATTTAACCTTGCACTACTTAGTTACATTCAATTTTTATTTATCATGTATCCATCCAAGTGGGTAAGGTTTTGGATGTGGTTTGGTTTCTAAGCCTAGCTTCTTTACCAAGGACTCTGAAATTAGATTTGCTTGGGATCCGGTATTAAATAGAGTTTCTAATTTTGTATGATTTATGATAAATCTAATATGAAATAGCTCAATTCTCTTTCGTTTATTAGGAAGAGACTCATCTATTGAACTAGTGCCTTCATGTTATTCAGAATTAACATGAGGTGTAAGAGTACCTTTTGTTCCTGCTGCTGTGATCAATGCTTCATCTTTGGAATCGGATCCAAGGTCTTGCTGCACAGTTGCCACTGTCTTATGCTTGCCTTTTCCTCCATACTTCTTTGGTCTCTTTTCTGGGTACAATTTCCAACAATAATCGTCATCATGACCTTCCTTTTTGTAGTGAGTGCAATACTGCCTTTCTCCTTCCTCTTTCTTGGTTGATATCGTCCTCTTCTCCTTTCCCTTTCCTTTCATTTTGGGTTTGCCATTTGGAGGTTTGAAAGGTGGTTTCTTAAAATGATCATCTCTTTCATTTTTGCCCCTGTTCTTAAGATGGATGGCCTTTACACTGGCCGAGTTAATAGTAGTTGGTTCAAAAAACAACAATGAGTGTCTAATGTAATTATGTAATGATCCAATATACTTAGTTACTACTTCAGGTGAGTCAAGTGCAATGCCCAAATTAAGTGCTTGTTTTCTAAACTCCTCTGTAAAGCTTTGAACATCCTGACCTCTGCCTTGCCTTAAGTATTGCCAATCCATTAAGGCTTTTTGCTTATAACCCAAGGGATAAAATTGTTCCTTTAATCCAGAAATGAAACTAGGCCATGAGGAAAGAAGATTACCCACACTCTTAGTGCTTCGCAATTTTCTCTCCCACCAGGCGAGAGTGGTGCTACTCAACCGAAGAGAGGTCAGCTGAATCTTTTCCTCGTCCTCTTCGATCTGCTGAATCCTACAGTAGATTTCAATTTGCCTAATCCAATTATTAAGCTTTTTTGTATTACTTTCACCGTTGAATATGGGAAGATCAAATTTGACATCTAATTTAAAGAAAGGTTTCTTAGATGCATCCCTTGAATTTCTATGATGACGGTGATGAGAGGAAGAAGAACTTTCACTCATGGAAGGAGAAGGAGGGGGTTCTTCTTCACCATTTCCGTGCATTGAGCCTTGCTCTTCTACCTTTTTCCCTTCTGCTTTCTCCAACCTTGAAAGCAACTGATTGGCATTTTCTACCATTGTATAGAAGGTTTTACGGAAATTGAGCTCCTCTTCATCTGCCATGTTTCTCCTTCGATGTGCACACCCCGCTTCGGGATCGAAAGACTTTAGTTTCCCTTTTCCTCTCGGAGCCTATTTCTTGTTAGCATACAAACATGCAATTCACATCTACAAAGACCTGCTCCGATACCACTTGATCCAATATATTTTGCTTATAGATGTATTCAAGAATTAAATGCATACATTGTAGCTTAAACATAGAAAATTAATGTGCACATGAGAGAAGAGGAGAAACACATAAAAACATGAAAGAAGACAAGAGACTTGATAACCGAGTTCGTCTAATTTGGACTACGTCTCTGGGCCCTGCTCTATCAATGGGGAGGCCTTCATTCATTAAGTGGAATGAGAAAGAAGAGAACAATCATCATTTAGAAAAAGGAGTCTTATACCTCCATTCTGAAAAATGGCCGAAAAATGCAGAACTCTGTTGGAGAAACGGACAACACCATTGCGTTTGTGGCATTGAGGAATGCTGAAACCATATAAAATTTTTCGAAATGTGACAAAGTGAAAATCTGGCCCCCTGGAGAAATTGCTCAGATCATGGTTCCGCCACTTGCAAAACTGGTCTGCCTCGAACTGTGTGCACACTCCTTTGTTGCTTGGGCGCACTGGTGAACTGAGTTTAATTATTAAAAGGGTTGGCAAATTTTTTAAAAACTCTGTTGGGCGGAGTGCTTAGAGATCCAGTTATTGTGGAGGGGGTTGGGTGGTCAAACCCCGCCCACTCCCATTTTACATAACGACATTTATTTTTTTTGGAAGGGAGGTTTGGCTAGGCCCACCTTGGCCGTCTTGCCCACCTCACCTCCTCTCTGACGGTGACCCATATCCCTATCCATGTGGGCGGTTGTTTGTGGTTGGACCCGTGCCCCAAGGGTCGACCCACATTTTACTCCACCACGTGCAACGGTAACAACCAAGTATGGTGGGAGGGGCCAGGGGTAGTGGCCCGCCCCTCCATAATACAGATATATGACAAGGGTTGGGGTGGTGAGGTTGATGGGCCGCCACTCCCCTTTATT
>APFE030160575.1:16984-37191 GCA_000404065.3 Pinus taeda
ATTTTAGTTATAAAACAATATGAAAATTTAAAAAAATTCGGAATTTGGACCGAAGGAGACAATTTAACAAAGCGAAAATTTCACCCAGAATTTGGTCGGAGTTGGCTACATTTCGTCCACTAGAAAACTTCCAAATTATGTCTCCATTAAGCCTGCCCAGTCAGCAAAATTCAACCAAAACTTTGGCTGCCTCTATCTTCCTCATCCGGACTCGAATTGGAGTGTCATTTGCACCGTTGGAATTAGGGCAACGAGCAATTCAATCTGATGTCAAGTTAATTAGCTTTCCACCACTTTGAATTTTGAGCCTTTTTCATGCCCTGGTGTCTAGAGATCCACCTGGATCACCCAATACATGATGCACTATATCACTAACTAGATCATCAGCAGACACAGGCATGGAACATGTTGCCACATAATTAACCTGTGGCAGGGGCTATACAACTTGATACAAGGACCATTTAGATAAGATCATTGATTGGGAGTCAAATTAGGACCAATGAACGAAAGCTAATCAATGACCATGATTCTTCCTTCATGTGGGAAACATATCACATGAAAGACAGAAGAGAGAAGAGTGCCCATGACATAAACATAGTCACGACTAAGGAGTAAATTAAAATTCAAAGGGCCTAGGACAACCATCACATCGATATAGATGATTTTTCCTCCCAAAGTAATAAGCAACTTAGGAAGGATCCCTAATGGTTGACTGGTTCCTCTGTTAAAAGCCAAAAAAATTTGGGTAACGAGCACAAGCTGTGGAGAACCTAAAGCTCACCAAGTAGTTGAGGACAAAATACTAATAGATGTGCCTTCATCTATGATTGTGCCAGGTACGGGTATATTATAATCCTATATTGTGATTGAAAGGGCACGTAAGAAGGAAGACGATATCCTGCTAATCAACTCCAATCAAAGGAAGTGACCATACTACTTGGAGGGGGTTCCATGGGAATGGGATAACTTCCCCCTTGAGTTATTGGAACAGGAGGATCACCCCCCTGTACTGTGGGAATGGGAGGATGCCCCCTTAATTCATTGGAATCTGAAGAAACAAGAAGAACCTGAGCAGTCTGAAGTTCACTCTCTATGGGGAAGGTATGATCAATTGAAGGTGGAATTGAGTCAACCATTTTCTCAACCAATTGTTGGCTAGGAACAAGCTCATGGGATTCACATTCAGAGAGAGTGGGATTGACTAGAGATAATTCTAATCAATCACTTGATCAACTAGTGGAGGATCAGGGGAAATATTTTGATAACCAATCGAAAGACGAGGCTGAGAAGCTGTAAGGTTGTCCAACACTTTGGAGGCTTCATCCATATAAGGAAAAAGGTGAATAGGATGATTTCCTTCACATAAACTACATGGAAGTTTGACTTTACCCTTTTTCCCATGAACCTTGCCATCACCAATTGAAGGTTTATCACCAGAATGATCTCCAGAGGCTAATGACAAAGGTTGATATGATCTTGTGGACCACACTTCTAATACCTTGGGGATACCAGGACAATTTCTAAGAAGGTGGTAACCCTTACATAACATGCAAGGGAATTTAACTTTGCGGGGATGATCAGAAGGTTTCTCCACATTAGTTGCATCTATAGAAATGGCTTCTTGGTTGCCCCCTTGCTTATTTTTTTCTTCTTAATCTTCATTTTCTTCTTCTTCTTATCCACCTTGTTACTATCTTACAGTCTTTCACCAAACAAAGAGGAAGAAGAGCAAACAGGCGAAGAAGGCAAAGAGTCAATTTTAGGATCAATTGGAGGTTTATATGGTTCAGGTGGAGGAGAACCCAGTTGAGAAGAAGTTTGGAAATTCAAAACCACAGTGGTCGAAAACAACCAAACTGGAAAACCAATGGTAAATTCGGGAAGGGACAACATTTCCATAAGGAGCACCAACATTTTCAAAAGAAGGAAAAGGAATAGGATTCCTGTCAAAGAGGTTTCCTTGATTGGTGGACTCAAAAATTGTTGTAATTAGTCTCAATCTAAGATCTACTGAGTATTTCCACAGGAATGATGTTGTTCCGTGGTCAATTAATTTTATAACTTAACAAAAAATAAATCAAAAAAGGGTAACTAGGTTTACCAAGAAATCGTGAACTGCACTATACACCTTGGCGAACTAGGGACTTAATGTGCGATATTCAATCTCCCCAAATGTTGTGTTCGGTGTATCACAATATACAAGGCAGTAGACTCGATTACCTATGGATGGATAGAAACCTATAGGGGACTCCCAAAATATACTCGATGGTACTTGGGAGTGCAGACTGTAGTAGTGTTGTTTAATGCGTAATTGTTCAATGAGAGTGTTACCATATACTTACCATGCGTGGAGCGCCTCCAATTGAAAGTACTGGAGAATGGTCCTATACACTTCCATATGTGGAGAGTGATTTCAACTTGGGAATGCAAGGCTAGAAAACAATGACAACTCCTACGTTTAACAACGTCGGAACATGTCTCTAGCCTAGACCTCTAGATGTTTTTGTTAATGTTCCAATTGTTCCTTAGGCTAATTGAGATAAATTTCAAAATTGATCTTGAATTATGTTTCAGTTTCAAGGCTCAAAAATCGATGTCACCTGAACACACCTACAATGCAAATAATATGAAAAAATGATTCTTTTAATTTCAATGAAGGTTATCTAGTGTAGGGAAGAAGCGCAAAAATTGATACAACAACCAAGTATGCAACAAACAAAGCTTTCTAACCAGATATTTCACTTTCATTATTCCAATGCACCCAACAAAAGTAAAATGAATTTCAATTCACTAAATGCGCCTACATGACTTTTTTCACTTTTTCTTTTTAATGAATGAGAATGCACTTTTCAACTTTCAACAGTAAGCAATGTAATCTATGCTTAATGATAATCCCAAAAATGACTTTTCAATGCAATCTAATCTAATGCAATTTTGAAAAGTAAACTTTGAGGTGAAAGCTAAGCAAATGCACATACATTTCTTTTATGGTTTTCAAAAGAGCTAATAATGCTTTAACCAACAACAAATCAATATTCCTTCCACACATACAAGCAACAAATCATAAATTCGATTACCCAAAGAACTAAATATTCAACTAAAGTTCATTTTCACTACTTAAACATGGGACAAACGTTTGCAAACCACAAAGATCTAACAAGAGTAAGTCAAAATTCTATGCTCAGAGAGCAGGAGAAAGACTTTAGAGATAAAGACATTCCAGATCTTATGTCAAAAACCCTAAGAAATCTCATTTTTTTGGACCAGCACTATTGTAATGGTCAAAGACCGTGTTGATAGGGTCTTCAATGCTACTGTATGTAGCAAAATTTGTGTTGGAAACACTTTGTTTTGTATCAAAAAGCATGTTGGGCGAGAAAAACTTAGGAAAAGAAAAAAAATGCAACTGAACAAAGACCTAGATTTGACACTTTAAACCACACAACACTTAGAATGTGGATCATTACCTTCATCAGCTTCAGAAGTGGACTGTTTGGAGGCAGGATCCTGTAGAATGTCATCTTTAGGCACCTCTGTTGGAACGGACGTACCCCCTCTTGCAAGGGGCGGTTTGGGTACACGGAGGAGGTGATGGAACTTTGGAAGGGGCGGTTCCACCAACTGATGCACACTCAGGGACTAAGAATATTTATTTCAGTAAAGTAAAAGCAATCGTTGTCGTGCCCATTATTTGCTGTAAAACTAATCATACCCACCAATTTCATAGATGATATGAAAGCCAAAGCGAAAGTTAAATTGGATAGCTAATATTTATTCTCTTAAGAAAAGATAAAGTTAAATGAAATAGCTAATAAATATTCTCTTAAGAGTTAAACATTATAGTTAAATGAAATAGCTAATAGATACTCTTAAAAGTTAAATTGAAATGTGGATGACAGTGCTCAGAATAATGGTTAATAAATTAATTAAATAATATAATTTACTTAATCCTACATTAATATAGGTTTTTTTTGGTGTTTTTTTTAAATAATATAATTGTCTATCATGTGTTTCTTTTAAATTCTTCTTGATAACCTGCATTTCATGTTCCATCTCTGCCAACATGCCTAGTCCTATCAATACCCTATTCATTAGTTCACTCCAACTGATGGGAGTGTTATAACTCCGCCCATAAAGTGTCTTAAACAGAATCATCCTCAATGACTCCTAATATCCATTGTTGTAATCGAAATCAACCAGTGGAAGATACTCTTCCCACTTCCGTTGTTGATGCATAACTCTTTCCAAAACCTAGAAGTGAACTTGTAATCCTTGTCTGACACAATCTTCTTCAAAACACCATGCATCCTCACCACATCTCTGATGAATACATGTGCTACATCATTAGCTGAATAAGTAGACTTCCCTGGAATGAAGTGTGCTACCTTTGTCAACCTGTCCACGACAACCATGATGGAATCATGTTGCCTATATTTCCTCGGCAATCTTGAAATGAAATCCAAGGAAACGACCTCCCATTTCCACTCTGAATCATAATTGGTTGTAGTAATCCACATGGATGTTTACACTCTAATTTTACCTATTGACAATCCAAGCATTTAGCCACAAAATTTGCCACTTCATTCTTCAAATTCGGCCAATAGTAGGTTTTATTCACCGCTGTTAATGTCTTTTGATATCTTGGGTGACCTGGATATAGCTTAGCATGAAATTCCCTCAAGATAATCCTCTTGTGCTCACTGTTGTTCGACGTGTATATATTGTCCCTAAATCTAACCAAACCATCTGCGGTGAGACAATAGTCCACATCATGGTCACATGTACCCTATTGTAACCTGTGCATAAGACCCTTATACTTGTCATCCTGTTGTTTTGCCTATAAGATATGATCTTGTAAATTTGTCCCACAAAATCTCATAGATGCTATATGATCTACCTGTATTCTCCTGCTAAGATCATCTGCAACCCTATTCTCTTTACCTTTAATGTATCTGATCTCAAAGTCAAGCTCACTAGTCGTGGCCATCCATCTAGCTTGTCTGGCATTCAGGCATGGTTGGAAAATAGATACCTCAATCCATTGTGATCACTTATCATTACAAAACTCCTACCAAGAAGATAGTACCTCCACATATTCAAAGCATGGATGCTCGCTGCCAACTCAAGATCACGTGTCACATAATTATGCTTATGCTCATTCAATTTCCTTGATTCATAAAACACCACTTTTCCTTCCTGCATCATAACTCCACCAAGTCCTCTCTTGAAAGAATTTGTACACACCATAAACTCTTTATTTGGGTCTGCAATCTTTAAAACTAAATCATTAGTCAACAACTGCTTCAACTGCTCAAAAATAGCAGTGCATTTCTCTGTCCATTCAAATTACTTACCTTTCCTCTGCAATGATGTAATGGGATATGCAATCCAATAGAAGTTCCTGATAAACCTCCTATAATGACCTATTAAAACCATGAATGATCTTACCTCATCCACATTTCTGGGAGTTACCCATTCCATAATAGGTCTTAGCTTTTCTGGGTCCACTATAGTGCCTTCCTTGGTGACCACATGCCCCAAGTAATGTACTTTTGTATTGAAGAAAAAACATTTACTAAGCTTAGCATACAACTGATTCTCTCTCAACAATATCAATACTTCTGCTAAGTGTTCCTCATTCTCTCCCTCATTCTATGAATATATCAATATATCATCAATAAACACAATAAAAAACTTGTCCAGATAAGGACGTAATACACTATTCATCAAGCACATAAAAGTAGTTGGAAAATTAGTCAAACTAAATGGAACTAAAACAAAATCATAATGTCCATACCTAGTATGGAAAATAGTCTTGTAGATGTCCTATAATTTGATTCGTACCTGATGATATTTAGATCTCAAATCAATCTTTGAGAACATTGTTGCTCCCTTCAACTGATCAAACAATTCATTAATCCTCGACAACGGATACTTGTTCTTGTTGGTTACCTTGTTCAACTAATTGTAATTGATGCACAACCTAAGAGTACCATCCTTCTTCTTCACAAACAATACCGGTGTGGCCCAGGGTGATACACTTGGCCTAATGTATCACTTGTCAAGCATTTCCTTCAAATGAAGCTTCAGTTCTACCAACTCCGATGTACTCATCCTGTAAGGTGCATTTGATGTTGGTGTTGCCCTTGCTACCAACTCAATGGAAAGTTCCACTTCCCTTTGAAGCATCAAATCTGAAATATCTGCCAGAAACACATCCTAAAACTATTGTAAAATTGGGTACCTGCTCAATACCTCTGCATCCTTAACATCCTTACCTTTATCACTAGAGATATGCACTATGAATATTAAACACCCTTTCCTGCAACTACGCTTGGCCTGTATAGCTGTCACCATTCTAACTGATGTATCCTTCTTCTTACCTTGCAAATTTATTTTTTCCCCATTATCATCCAAGCATTCAATGGCCTTGTCATAACAGTCCACCTTGCTTTTGTGAAGATATATCCAATCCATACCTAACAACATATTATATGATCCTAATGGGAGTACAGCTAGATTCACTCATGTAGAGATACCATTCAATTCAAATGCACAAGCTCTTACCTAATAATGAACTATTTTCTTGGTACATGTAGTAAATTGCACTAACCAAGACTCTACATGCACTTCTTTATTCAAACCACATGTTGGGCCTCCAAAATTTCATCCACTTTCACTTTTATTTCCATCATTTTACCCTCATTCCTTATCTGTATAACTCCATAACCCTACACTAGTAACCATTTTCATATATATATATATGATCTCCACGAATGAAGACAGGTTTAGAATTTTGGAAAGGAAACTCTATGTTATTTTTGGGAACATTTTTGCTTCTTTAAAGGATCTATTACTTAGATTATTAATGAAAAATCGATGGTGATTCCTTCGTTCCAGGATTACTGTATGTCTTCTCTCCATTGTAATTTCATAATGTTCATGTTCCTCTTAGATTCCACATTATGAAGTTGTCATATATGTTTCCTGCTTTCTTACATATTCATTTGAGTTAAGATGTTGGCACAAATTCCTGTATAAGTCTTTGGAAACTAAACCTTTAATTGCACTCTCCGAGTTTCATCCATTCCTTTTGCATATTCATCATGTCTTTCTGAATCCACAGAAGTGTGGAATTCTCGATATTTCAATATTTACATGATGGGTTACTTCCTCTCCCTTCTTCTCTTTTCATATTCATACTAAAGTAATTGATCTGTAATTCCTTGAGCAGTTTGGCCTCCTTTGATTTATCATTTATGTTGTTGTGTATCATGTATATATAAATATATAAAGAAATCATGGATTATGTCTTTCTTTGATGATTAAACCAACCAAATTCACTTGGTAAGAAAAGTTATAAGTGATATCTCTATCCTTTGAAGAATTATTGGAGACACACTAGATCTAGATGTTCTAGGCACTAGTCTCTCAGCAATCAAAGGTTGTCTCTAGAATCGACAACATCTTTTGGTGCCATTGTTGGGGAACGTATTAGAGGATTTTTCCCCCGGGATACGACATCCAGGCACTCTTTGTTAAGGTGAGAAAAGACGTCAAGATTGTAGATTCGTCACCTTGGCGACTCCACAAATCTTAATCTCAAAAATATCATCCTGGCTTTTAGAAAACCCCACACTCATTCAGATACCTCTCAACAGAGAACTCCATCTGTATCTAACCCAGAAAATTTGATTTTCAGAATAGTTTTGAAGGAGAAAACCCCAGCTACTGACACCATTGTCTCGTCATTTCTTGAAGCCTCCTCATCCATCTCCCAGCACGACATCATTCATTCCTTGAACTTTACTCCTAAGGCCCTAACCTATCCTTCTGATAATGATCTAACACACCATATTCTTTCATTTGAAGTCAAGGAAGAATAAGTCTCAGTTAATACTCCTTCTTTCTCATTTCCCCTTCCCCCTGAAATCAAAAATGGAAAATCCACCCTTACTGGCATTCATATTCATCACATAAGTAATTCTACATTTCCCAGCCCATCTACTCTGACTGTTGTTGTCTTAGCATAGATATATCTAGAAAATCTAGCTCCACCTCCATTAGTGTAGATGGTAGTCCCAGGATTCTTACTGAACAAGTATGCCCCTCTAGACCTGCCTCAACCTCTGAGTTCCATGCCTCAGGACAACCTCAAACGTTTCCCTAGGTTCAATGGGGAGGATGAGACCAAGGTACAGAGACATATCAAAATATTTTGTGCATTTGTAGAAAATCTAAATGTGGAACACTTAGACATGTTACCGAGGCTTTTTTCAGTACCTCGATGGTGAAGCTGGAAAGTGGTTTAAATCTTTACTAGATGCTTCCATTGACACATGGGAAGAGACCTAAAACTCATTTACACATAAGTGGGGTGAAAAGAGAGACCAAGAATATGTCCTCACAGAGTTTAATTCTATAAAGAAGAAACCAGACAAAGATATCTCGGAATTTATAAAGAGGTTTAATAAGCAGTGTAGCAACCTGCCTATTGAGATCAAACCTCCCCAGGTTGTTGCCCATGTAGTATTTGTAGGGGCTTTTGATTAAAATTTTTGTTTTACTCTAAGGTAAAGTAAGTCTCGCACATTGGACCAACTCCAGATTGATTCCCTCGAGGTGGAGGAAAATTTCACATCCGCAGGGAAACCAAGAGGTAAGATTGACCCTATGGAAAAGAAAAAGGGAAAAGAGGATCCTCTGGTTAGGCGAAAGAGTCACAAGAACTAAATTTGGAAGAAATGGATAAGCTGATAAAAATATTATCACATAAACTGGTAAAGCTTGAATTGGAAAAAAAAATCTCCCCAAACAGAATTCCCAAGGCCCAAATCGAGGCTTTAATCCACAATACTGAAGACAATGTTTACAGATACTACAAAGGGAAGAAAATATAAGCTCGATTAGATTCCCCCTCCATTATACATAGAGAATGATCCAGATGAACAGTCACACGACATGAAAACAATGAGATGTAGGCTAAATTGTACTCTTCCTTCTCTGAAGGGGAACAAGAAACTAGAACTCGTCACGAAGCAGGGCAGGATGTGGATGCAATAGTTAATGAGGAGGAAATAGGTGACTATTGCAAACAGTTTGCAGATTTCATGTAGGCAAAACTGCATAGGAAGTATGATCTCAGATCCTCAAGAAAAAGGTCAAGGGAACAAGACCATCAAGAGGGTGTTTCTCCCCAATATACCCCCACAACTCCTGATAAAGGAAAAGGGAAATTGGACCCAAACACATCCAAAGTGAAGGACTCTTTAAATCAAGAAGGCTGTAAACCTGAAGAACGAATAGAGGATAAACCACCAGTCCCTTTGAAACCAACTTGTGAAAAAGAATGGGAACAAATTGAATCTGGTGGCATAGAGAAAGGCCAAGTTGTATTCAAGCCAGGTTGGGGAACATGTGTACTTGCGCATCAAGCAAATGAAGAGGTCATTGAGGATTGGGTCATGTGAAAAGATGGCACCTTGATATTGTATACATTTCGAGGTCCTTGATAGGATTGGACTAGTCGCCTATCGAATTGTATTGCCTTCGAAAATGAAATTTCATGATGTTTTCCATGTTTCATTTCTTAAAATATATGTGAAAAATGTTGATCATATTATTGATTGCTCTGTATTGCAGGTGGAGCTAGAAGGAGAATTTTAGTTGGAACCTGATTGCATTTTGCATAGAAAGATGCTCATGCTCCAGAATCAAGCAATCGAGAAAGTTAAAGCATAGTGGAAGCACTTTCGACCCGATGAAGCTACAAGGGACATGGTTGATCAAATGCGAACTGTGTATCCTTCATTATTTGCCGATGGAGGAAAATGAGTTTTGGTATATGTACATATTTATATATGGTTGTCATTGTAAATACCACATTGAGCTATGTTATAAAGCTCCAATAAGTGGTATGGTTCTCATGCTGCTATGTTTGTCATGTTGGTTTACTTTTTAGTAGGTCGTTCATTGTAAATACTGCAATGAGCTAAGTTATAAAGCTCCTTGGGAACTATGTTTTACTTTTCAATGGTCTTGCTGGTTGTAGGTGTCATTGAACACCAAGGGCGGTGTTTCCCTAAGGGGGATGGGTTTGTAACAGTCCCGGGTTAAAAATCTATGTAATAAAGTTAATAAAGGAAAAATAATAATCAAGGTCATGGGACACTATTCCAAGCTTAATGTTGCGAAAAAACATAGAGACATGGATCATTCATGATTAATTAATGGCTATGGAAATTGGAAAAGGAAATGAAAAAGGATTTGGAAAGGCATGAGGCATTAATTGACATTTTATTTATGAAAATAATGAAAAATAGGAGAAAAGGAAGGTGAAAGGTCACAAGTTTCGTGCGAGGAGGAAAATGAAGGAAAATAATGGAAAAGGAAGAAAATAGAGGCCTCAATAATAAAAAGGCTTCTGAGGGTCAGTTCACAACTTTTATTAGTTTAGTATTTGGCAGTCTCATTCTATTTTCTCTCTCTCATACACTTGGACACTTAGAGTTTTATTGGAGCACTCTTGGAGGAGTGTAGCATACTTAAGATTTGGAGCAAGAAGGCAGAGGAAAAGTAGGAAAGCACAAGAGGACAACAATATCAACAACTAAAACAAGTTTTTCTTGCAGGTACCGAGTTGTATGTATGATTTCCTAGCTAGTTATGGCATGCACATGGTTTCTTGGCTATGATCTATCATTGGCATGGAGGATTGTCTGGATTGACAATGGTTTTTCCTAGCCTTGCCATTTCCTAGATAACCATGGTATTATGGGTTTTATATTTGTTTTCTAGTTGGTGCTTTTGTTCCTTATGGTTGTGGGTTGAGTTATTAGTTCCCAGAGCCTTGGTTGGACAAATGCTCTGGAAGCCTTATAACAACTTGGGTTGAGTTACTAGTCCTGCAAGCCTTGGTCGGACAAACGCTCTAGAGTCCTTGGTGGGTTGAATTACTAATCCTAGAAGCCTTTGGTTGGACAAAATATCTAGAGCCCAATGATAACTATTGGTTGAGTTATTTTTCTTGGAAGCTAGGTTTAATAAACACTTTGGAGCCCTGGACAACTTAGGTAGAGATCAATCTGGTGATGGTTAGTGATGTCTGACCGTGAGGTGGAATCACAAGTTTAGGGTTGTGGTGGTTTGGCCTCTATAATCCATGGTTTGTTTTGATTGATTATTCCATGAGATCTCACATTCATGCTTGCAATATGGTATGAGGGTGATTGGCTAAAAGAGAGATTTGATTCAGCCCAATCTATGGTCGAGTGGTACGTGGAATTACCTGACTTGGTTGGATTTACATATGTTAATAAGAGATCATTTCCTCTTATGTTCCATGTGTAAATGTACTTGTTATTATGTGGCTATCATGGCTATTCTATTATTATTGTTTATCTGGTTATATGCTAGTTACAAGTATGGTTTAATGACGATCTTGAGTTATGGATCTCATCATGTTTTTGTTAGTAGATGAAATTTTAATGAATGAATGGCCTAATAGATGAAAATGCATCTAATGTGAGAGGGCATCATACCTTATTGCTGATTCTTAGATAAGTATGAGGTTCCTATGTTCATATGTGTTTTTATGACTTGTACATTACATGTTCATGATGTGTTTGACGAAAAGTGTGTCATGGTTAGGGTGATTAAGGTCATGTTCTTGTTCAAGTTATTGCGTTAGAATCCTTGTATTCCTATTATTTATCATTTCTGAGAATTTCATCAAGCTATGGGCAGAGGTATGAACCCTAGCCCTGAAAAAGTGGCTCAGATTTCGAGGTCACTGTCACATAACTGCCTAGAAAAGCCTACAATCGCATGGAGACCTTATTGTGGGAGCGACTGGAGGGTCATAGTCACTTGGAGGGCTTATCATTGGAGCTAATGGATGTTATTTCAGTTAAAAATCAATTTAACTCATGGGTTGGGCAACTTGAGTGGTTGGTTAGCCCCTGGATGTCCTGTAGCTCCTGAGGAAGGTTAATTTCATTTTGTTTTTGTCAATTCCACTTCCTTAACTATACTTGGGGAGTTATATCATATCATAGTAAATATTCGTCACATATTTACCTCGGTGTACCGGTAAGATTAAGTATTTGTGGGAGGAGGATGTTACATGTTTCATCAGCCATCAATAAAATCCATAAGTTTCCCATAGTAAAACCTAAAACATTTCCCTATCATCAGTAAGATAGTACTCAAAACGTTTCATGGATGATGAGGTAAAACCCCAAACGTTTTTCACCAATGAGGTAAAACCCCAAAATATTTGAAAATGGGATAAAACTCCAAACTTTTCATGGTTGACGAGGTAAAACTCCAAATTTTTTTGGTCGATGGAATTAAACCCCTAACTATTTGGTGAAAACCCATGATGTAAAACCAAAAAAATTCTGTAGGTTGTCAATGAGGCAAAACCTAAACATTTTGTGTATTATGGATGTGATAAAACCCGCTAATCTTTTACAAGGTCAAACCCCAATTTTTTTCTTGACTATAGATGAGGTAAAACTCCAAGCGTTTGTCCAACTAACAATGAGGTAAAACCCTAGACCTCGTGTTGCAAATTGTAGACGACAAAAACTCCAAACTTTTTTGTATTCGTCGATGAAATTTGATATTTTTACCTTCTACAAACGTTATTCAACTTTCTTATCCCCCATGACATTATTGTTCATTAGTTAAATTTGGAAACTTTGGACACTTAGCTAATAATGAAGGCTTTACACTTCTTACATCAAAGCCAAGATAATTTGCATTAAACTTTAAAGAGGAGTATCTATACTAAGAAAATTAATTAAATTGTCATATAACACTCTTTGCATTGAGTTCCAAATAATCACAATTCTGAGTCTGATAATTCCTTTCTTTGTGTATGATACATTCAAGAATGTAAGTAATTATATGCACATAAATAATCTCGTATGACCAATGCATTAAGGGGAATTTCACTCATTGAATGGATTATTACGAACTATGAAATTCCAATAATTTTCTTACTAGAATTTACCAACCGTAAAATTTATGTAAACCTTGCTCAAATACATATGAACTTCTATAGTTGAAATTTCAAATTTAATTCCAAAAAATAAGGCAATTTTAGACATTATTTATACTAATGTAAATAGATATACTTATCAAGAATTATTTCTCACTAGGATTCATATGTAATTAAGCATAGTAATGAAGAGTTAGTGCTAGACACTCTTTATGCATTTCTTAGCACAAAAATACGTAGAAGAAAAAAATGCAAACATGTCAACTTACTAGTGGTTACTACTCACCAAAACTTATGCAAGTCCTTGTGCCTAAATGCATAATTAATTTCTCCACTTTAGACATTACTTTTATTCCAAAAGATATCTCGTAAAATTCCATTCATGCTAAAATATATATATCAAACCATGGAAAATTTTAGGGGCTAATATTCACAGGTGGGCTAATTTTCCATGATTTTTCCAAAAATCGATTTGTCAATTCCCATTTTTTATAAAAATAATTCACCCAAATTTTACAATATAAAATTATTTTACCTTAAAATCGCCAACATTATATAGAGAATATAAATAAAATCATTATAAATTTAAATAATTTTACAAATACAACAACAAAAATTTTATAGTTTGCATATCAGGGACTAGTGAGATTCGCCAATGTTGTTAAACTTCAAGATAATTTTCCATCCTTAAACCTTTCCTTGTTAATCCAAATCAAACACAACTTTAGATCTTTGCATGAATATGTGTTTGTATGAGCCATAATCATGTAAGAAAATTTTCATCTCTAATTTCACCATAAAAAAATTCAAAGAGCAAATGAACAATAATCAAATGAACACAGGGAAAACTTATATAAAGTTTTCAAGCTAGCAATTGATCTAGGAATGAGCCTTTTCCATTCAACCATATCCTCAAGTATATATTTACTTTCTATAGCTAGCCACCCCCTATCCGGGTCGTGATACCATAAGGGGAAAACTAATTATCATTAGCAATAAGGCTAGGTGAAGGCAACTCTCCTTCACATATATGATAAAGTTGAATATTTTCTTTCCCAACTGAGCCTGAGCATCTAGTATCTCCAAATTCCTCTCAATTGCTTAGCAAATCATATAAGGGAATCCCTTCACCACTCTATAGTATTTCAGTGGTTTCCCCACCTCTTTCTTATCATGCTTAACTATCACACATCAAATTGTAACTCACTATGCCCAAATACAGTCCAAAGCTTGTTTGCAAGTGTTTAACAAGCAAAATTTATGTTTAGGGAGCCCAAAACACACCAACATCATTTCGATCTACAATTGGAACTTTTGTAGACATATTTGGGCACCAAAAATGCAATTTAATCGCCCACAATGATTCAACCATCATTTCCTTCAAGATTAGCAATATTTCACTCTTGGTTCTCACTACTCAGGCACTCGTGTGTCTCTGTTCTCTATGGGTCTCTCCTTCTTCATGCATGTATGTTTAAATAATGTGTGTAAATGAGTGTCTCCTACCCTTTTCGTTAACGGGTTTCTACTCCATTCTCAATTTTTTGATAGCTAGTGCATTTTTTTGCTATATAGTCCCACATTTACCTCAGTGTCCTAGGATATCCACAGGTCACCTTCAAAATCCAAGGAATGTTTTCGATCCATTATTCCATTAACTTATAGAGAATTATTATAGTTTCCACTCCATTTCCATATTCATGAGGGTGATTATTCCAACTATTCGATGCTTAAAAATCCATTGGTTCTTGGGAAATAGGGGGGAAGGCTTAGATTTATATTTGAATTTCATGACAAGGATTTATCAAGACAATCCCCTACACCTCCCTCATCATTTTCCCACTCATGGTATCATATTCCATATTAGCAGTCCTATGTTCCAAATCATTTGTGTCAACATATTTCTTAATTAATCATTTAGATCACATATACATTATTCTTGGATGCATCCAATTCATTTTTATTACAATAATAAAACTTTAATGCTGACACAAGCAATACAATGTCATTATCTTAAATAATTACAATTTAACTCAGGGGTCAAAGTAGGGATATTTCAATCCCCTACCCCTCAAGGGAAAATCATCTTTGGTGTTTGCACTAACTATTGGCATTTTTTTCATTACAACAAAAACCAATCAAAGTGCTATATTTTTATGGCACCAACATTTCTCGATGCTTCTTTAACTGCACTAGTAACATGGTCCTCTTTATCTTTTCTTACTTTGTCATTTTTCTTTCATTGTTGGCCCCCTTCAAGCCTTTGGAATTCCATTAAATGGCTACAACATTTACCAATAAATAAGCATATTAAGACCCTTTTATTTACAGGCATAAGTATTTCCTTGAATTTTTCAAATCATGATAAGGTATTTATTCAAGCAGAATACTTATTTGTGTGATTATGGATTCACATCCATAGGATCCCATTGACAAATTCAACTCACTTTTTTTCCTTAACATAGTCAACGTGGTCATGATCTCAACTAGCTTGTTATTTTCTAAAATGTCCACTTCTTGTTATTTTTTCGCCATTCAAGCTCAAGCATCCCCTTCTTTGCTATACAATCCCTCGAGGGATCCATCATTTGCCAAGGCTTCCTCACACAAGAAGAATGTGGATATTTCTGGAGTCTCACAACTAAGGCGTTCACTGGTTGCTCCATACTACATAGTTCTCATCATAATAGTGACCGTGGCATATTTTAGGGTTCTCATGTCCCAACAGTAACCTCTTTTTCACACTTTCTATCTTAATAATGATGTAATTCCTCGTACTAATAAATAATAATAATAATAATAAAATAAATGAAATAATAATAATACATAAAAAAATAAAACAACAATAATGAAGAAAAGATAATAATAAATAAATAAATCTAAAATAAAAATAAATAAAAGTCGGCATGATGACATATGGATTTTTACACATGCGGATCTCTTTCCAATCCCCTTATCGTTTTTAGAATAGTTGGTTTTGTTTAATGACGAAAAAGGGAGATGAGAATCCTTCATTCATTCTTTGAGGAAGGGAATGCTATGAGACAAAGGGAACTGACAATAGTAAGTTGATCGAGGGCTCACGGGTGACAATTGCAAGAAATATTAGTTGCAACTTGTCTAAGGTTGGGTGGAGAGTTGTCCCCAACACTTTGTTGCAGTCAACAAAATCTTGATGATGTTACAACCCGGAAATCATGAGTAAGATATATTTTATTTCTTCGCTCTACAGGTATCTCTTCTTTATTATTGTTCTCTTTTGAAAATTATATGCTAATCAGATGAAGATTTGTGTTAATAATAACATGGTTGATGTATTTAATTATGAGTTGTTATATATGGTAAGCCTAGTAGTAAAATTTTTCTATTATGATCCTGGTGTTATCACTCAGGTTGTTCCCCAAAACTTGTTGAGAAAAGGGAATACGGCCGAGGTAACCACTAACCAGTCTATTAGATGGAATTTCTAGCCAAACTGCATCCAGAGAGGGCTCTCTCTATACGTTTTAATTTTGTTTATTCTAAGTTTTATGCTAGTTATGATGTGCAGAGTTGTGTATTTAAATGGGTTTGGATGGTGATTTTAGGTAGAGGTAGGATGTAGGTCTGATAGGTTTAATTCCATTGGGCAATGGAGTCTATGGCAGTGGGCTACTGAGTGTGTTTTTGAGATGAAAGACAATACTACAGAGCAAGATAATCAGTTTGGAACAATATCAAAGCCAGTGATGGATGGGATGTAGGCCAAGGGGTAAAGGGCAGTCAAGGATCCTTTATCCTAGTGGCAGAGGGAAGGTGCTTGAAAACTTTCAAGGAGCAGCGAAGAATTCCTTGAGAATGTTCAAAATGAGAGAATTAGCAGAGATAGAAGCATTTTAGAATTTCTATTTGAACTAACTGTGAGGAAAACATAGATAACAATAGGAATTGAACACAGAGAGTATTTAAACAAGTTCTGGGCTATTCTTTTTCCCTGTTGTTAAGATTATGAAACATACATGATACTTGCAAACATAGAAAAGACCAAACATAGTTAGAATAACTTATTGAGCCAAAGAAAGACACAAGAATTCTGTAGCAGAGTCCAACGTCATCACATCCACAGTCAGAAGATCGAACAACAATGCATTTCAACGCCCTTTCTATTACTCAATATCTGAGTTACAGTGCAGTTCAAATGGGAGAATCACCAACCCTGAATACATTCTTTGGGGGGGTATTTATGCAAAAAGAGAGTCTACAAAATATCTCAGTGATAAGATAAGGAGTAATAACTTCTTTCAGCTACTTTGTCAGAGAAATAAAGGCAGAAATGAAGGCAGGAGTTATTGTAGCTGTGCTGGCTGCTTTACTGACAAGACATTTTAGACTTTTTCACCCTGGAATTCGGCTGGCAGTTATGTCTTTGCTTTGCTTTCCCGTGTTGATGTCCTGATCTGTTACCTGCTCTGGATTCATCTTTAATGTGTCCTGATCCTGGCCTGAGCTCCTTCATTTACCTCTGCCACGTGTCTTGCCCTTTGACCAGCTGTACAAGCAAAAAGGATCTGGATTTACTTAGGCAAAACTTCCAGCATACTTTGCCACCAGTGTTCTGTGGGAAATTGGTGTGTTTGTATCTTTATTAGCATCTCATCAACTTCAGTATATCTGTAAAAATTGGGCTTGACCTCAAACAAATGATTTATTTCATGTTCTATGAAAAATAATCCTTCCAATTTTTCATACAAGCTTTGTCCAGAAGGAGGTCCTGTGTTTCCTGAGCTGCTGGACGATGCAGTGGTCTGATTTGTCACATACATGTTCACCCGATGAGCATATTGTTGATGAGATAACAGCTTTTGATTGCTTGTTACTAGACTGGGTAAACCCCTTTGCTGCAAGCTTGTCAATTTCTCTGTGAAGGCATTAATATCCATCTGCATCTCCTAACACCTTCTTTCCAGAGTCTGTATAAGAGTCCTCATTGTTAGCACCTTCTTTATTGTCAAAATGGTGCCTGTCCTGTCATTGATTTCTAAAGCTGCCAATTGTTCCTTGGTATTAGTGTTCAAAAAATGGATAAGTGCATTGGCCTGATTAGGCATATTTCCTAATGATGCCCAAGCCCTTTGTATTTGTTCTTGTGCCCTGTCTATTAATTCCATTTTCTCATACATTATCTGAATTGACCTCCATTGGTCAGTAATGGACTAGCCAATCTTAGTCCGCAAAATCATTTTAATATCTACCAGAGGTTTATGTAAGGTGAGATCCTTTTCTAGTGTTTTCACCTTGTTCTCCAGGGCCTTCACTTCTCTGGTCTTCTCTGCTATTGTCATTTTTGATTTGTCATAGCTCACTTCTAGCTTGGCTAGTTTTTCTTTTGTCTCTTTGAGCTCTGACATTTGAGCTTCTAGCTCTTTCACTGCCTTCATCATTTCCTCCATTTTCATGCTGGTCTCAGGCTCTCTTGTTGTTGCTGCTGTAGCATCTGTGGTCTCAATACCTGTTGTCACTGGTGGTTCAGTGGGAGGGATTGCTGCTGTGCCTGTGGGGGAAGCAGAGACAATTGTTGGAGATGTATGGGGTGGCTGGGTGGTTGACTCTCCCTGCTTGGTTTGTAATGCTTTCTCCAGCTCTTTCTCTGTCTGTATCAGCCTTTGGTTCATTCTCATTAATGTAGAAATTTTGAATAATTTAACACATATTCAACAGAGATTATCCTGATCATGTACTATTGCAGAAAACATACACAATACATAAGCTCCTCTACGTTGATCATCAATATAGTAGCATCAATAACAATAAAACATGAAGAGCATTCACACATTAACACAGTATGTATCCCGGGGAAAGCATCTCGCTAAAAACCCCAACTATCTGTATATTAATGATTGAGTCATGTAACATTACACAGCATAATACTTCTCACAAGTATCTCCACCTCTGTTACACTCAGCTCAGATCTGAATCAATCACTGGCTCAAATCTCCTTCCGCTGCGTGCCTGCCTTCGCTGCTCAATACCTGCACGAGAACCGGTGATAATTCCAAGGCAGCCACGTCTTTCCTTGGCTAAATCACGTGAGAACAAGCTACAATGTGGGCAAACTCATTGGCATACTCAATCCCCTGATTTGTGCAAGCTCTGGTGCACAACTATAGTCACAACTGATAGCAATCTGATTCTCTAACACCTGTCCCTGCTGAACTGAACATGCACTGACATGCAACTGAGTTAACTGATGTATTCATTATTTGTATTATGAGTTAATAACTTGTGAATTAATTAATAACTAATTCACCCAACTCATCTCTAGTCTATTCGCCAGTTAGACTAAATACAACCAGTTTAACAAAGCTAAACTTAACACAACTCCATCAACTGCACCTCCAGTCCACTAAACTCAACTCACTTGAGTTCTAACTGAAGTCCTGCATGCAAATATTAGTCATCCCATAGGTAACCACGTATTCCTTCTGGGATCTGCATGTACCACATCCGTAGCTCATCCTGAAGTGCTCCAAGAGAATAAGACAAAGTTTATAGTCCAAATATTATTGTGAGATAATAATATTTGACTTTTCTATTTTTAGCCTGGCAGTCTAAAAATAGACTCCGCCCATATGTCTAAAAAAAGAAGTCCATCTATTTTTACCAACATGACCAATCATCCACAAATAGCATCCTGCAACTCATAGACCATGATCCATATGTCTAAAAATAGACATAGTCTAAAAATAGACTTGCGCAAAAATAGCCTGCGGGCCCACTTAGTGAAGGCGACTCCTTTCCACTAAGCTCCATCATCTTTGTTGCATTCTCAACAAGTATTTCTTGTTGCACACTTTTCAACACTCCCTCTCAACAAGAAAGGCTTCCTCTCAAACCCGATCCTGTAACTCTAGAATGTTCTGCATGCAACACATCTGCCCGGTCCACTTTGCTCTATCATCAAAGTCTCTAACTGTTATTGCCTCTGTCGACTGAAAACTCTGCATCTCTGTGCTCTTCAATATCTGACTGCTCTAGCCTCTATCACCTTGATCTCTAACTGCATCCGTGCTGCTGCTGGTTCTATCTCCCGTCATTGCATCCGCAATGCACCTCCCAACTGACCTCCCTGTTGGGCTAGAAACACCCTCTGATGCTGAAGCTCTACCTGCTGCTGACAAGTGCTCCCTCTCTGACATCTACGCTACTGCAACATCTTCATGCA
>APFE030160578.1:0-10431 GCA_000404065.3 Pinus taeda
TCTATGACTTGACTAGGAGGATGGACCAGGTTTGACCTAGTATTTGACTTAGATATATCTCTGTTGAAGTAATGAATTTATTCTAAGGAAATGGTTGTTGGGTTTCTCCCCCCCATGTGGGTTTTCCGAGAGTAAACTATTATGTGCTTGTGTGGTTGTCTCTTTATGATCCTATTGGCATATTGTTTATTGTTGAAGTTTCGAGTTTCCAAACAGCAACAAAGCTACAAAACTGAAATATTATGATGAGAAGACAGACCAAAGTTCTGCCCTAGGAGAGCAGACCATACCAAATTTTATTAAGCGCGTCTATGACTTGACTAGGAGGATGGACCAGGTTTGACCTAGTATTTGACTTAGATATATCTCTGTTGAAGTAATGAATTTATTCTAAGGAAATGGTTGTTGGGTTTCTCCCCCCCATGTGGGTTTTCCGAGAGTAAACTATTATGTGCTTGTGTGGTTGTCTCTTTATGATCCTATTGGCATATTGTTTATTGTTGAAGTTCCCTACGTAACTATTTTATGATGCACAATAAATGTAACAAAAGATCAATCTAAGAAAGAATCATAAGAAACAATTATCAGATTAGAGGGCTCTTCAAAAATCAACACAATCCTCATTGCAGTCTTGGACTAGCTCCCTCAAGGCAGATGAAACACTTGCCCCCCCAGAAGTTGACCTCATAATCAATGCCCTCCATGAGTAACATGGACAAAAGGTTCTTCTTTTGGCCAAGTACATAGAGTACCCTCCTAACTCAGGCTAGAACTAAATTGTCTCTTGTCCCTTCACTGCATACTTGCCATCATCGCCAAGCTCAATATGGATCCATGAGTCATCCTTTGCAAAACTACTGAATATATCTCTAGCCTTTGCCATGTGGTGGGAGGTGCCACTATCCAAGTACCAGGTTCTTCTAGCAATAATGTTGGTAGAAAGGCAAGACAAGTAAAAAGTCACTCTCGATATTGGAAGCAAGCTCACTCAATCGTGTCTCTATTGTCGCTGCAAATATTTGTGACTTACCCTTGCCCTTATTCTTTTGTGGATATTGAGAAGTAAAATGGCCATTCTTATGGCAAATATAGCATTTGATTGTTTTGCTCATATCCCTCTTCTACCTAGACTATTGACCCTTTCCATCAGTGTCACCCTTCTTGATGGAAACTTTCCCTTTAGTTTTCTTCGTCTCGCTGACTAGGGAGAAGTTATCATTTGTTGCTCCTTCTCCCTGCTTGCTAGCCCTGGACTCTTTACGAGTCTCCTCTTGGATGTAATCATCCCAAAGTCTCTCCCACTTGGGAAGATGTTCTCGGGCATAGATGCCCATGATGAATGGTTCCCAAGCCTTGGTGAACCCATTTGAAGCAACATTCCTATGTTGTAGGGGAGCACTCTTTGAGCTTAATTTTGAGAATAATTTCATACTCATGTTATCGCTTTGAATAAACAATACCAAGGCATCAGACATCTCCTTGAGATCTCAAGTTTTCCACAAACGACGAATCAAATGATCCTTAATAGCTGCAAGGATCACCCTTTGTGCCTTTATGTCCTGATCCCACACTTCCTACACTACAAGGTATATTGTTGCTACTCCGTGTATGCTCCTTGAGGTCTACGTTAGAGTTGGAGGGGGTTGTACATGACTTCCCAGAAGTCTTGCTCCTTCAAGATCACTAATATTATTGCCTTCCATGCAAGAAATTTGAAACACCATCAAATCAATCTTCAACTTTCACAGTAGTTACTGGCATGGCTATCCTGAGCTCTGTCTCTCAAGCTTGCTGAAGAGACCTGGAAAACAATATATTTGTTTTTCTCTCAGAGCAAAAGCTCTAATACCATGTTAAATTATCCTCAAATCAACTATCTGAACAAAAAAATCAAATCTAGTTTCTTGCTAGAATTATTAACTGTTAAAACTGGCAACTAGGGCCAAACTCCATGTGGGTCATCTTATTTATGGCAGCTGGTATTTTTCTTGGATTCCTCTCATCAAGAAGTGTAGGACTGATCTAAAGATCATCCGATTCTGATAAGTATTCATGGAGATATGAAGTTATTTGTGTTATGTGATAATTCGTCAAGGTCGGCCAGCAACCAAATAACCCACATGTGTGCTCAACGTTTTAGTATAAAAGGAAGTGACTTGATAGTCATTTAGCACACACTTCAGTCTTTATTTCTCTCCACTTGTTTTGGGTTTTAGTGGAAGAGAAGTCTAAGAAGAGGAAGCCCTAAATGCAGGTCTAGAAAGAGACCCTATTCGCAATAAAAGAAGGATGCCCTAGCCACAGGTCTTGTGAAGGTCTGGCTACAGTTCAAAGGGAGATCTAGCACGGTGAAGGAGGCCTAACAGCTGTCCCTAAACGCAATCTTATCATACCCTAGATGCCCTAATCTATACACTGTTTGAGACAACCCTTAGACGTTGGAAAAGAGATACCCTAACCGCAGTAAAGAGGCTCCCTAACTCAATGTCTAAAGGATGCCCTAACCAGCAAAGAAGGTAGGTACAACGTGGGAGTCTTAGGGTTGTTGGAGCCTCTTGGTGACTACATCCAAGCCAAGTTTGAAGAAGGGAGCACGCAAGTCTGTGAGGGCAGAAAGAGGTAAGGTATGACTATTTTGGAGGGCTGTTAGGGTGGTGCTGCAGAGATCTGAGGTAGGCTGCCATGCTAGCCACTCCAAAATAAGGTTGCGTGTAGGCTTGAGAGGCTTCCATATGCCCAAAACAACAGCATATGGAGGCAACACTTTACCTTGACTAGGCCACAGTTATTTGGAGGTTGTTTATGTGGGTTGACAAAGATTGTTGCAATGTGATCATGCCCAAACCAAGAACAGCAGTACAGCAGCAGTATTGCAGCAGCGTGTTGGGTCAAAGTTTTGATGCAGTCGGCCTTAATCCTATACAGACTTGGAGCAGCATAGCAAGATGTATAGTGCACATAGGCGCAGCTATGAGTACATGTTGTACAGTGCAGCATAGTGCACATAGGAGCAGCAATGCATAGCATGATGTACGGTGCAGCATATGATGGTGCAGCATGGTGTAGATCAGTGTTGCTGGACATTGGAGCAGCAATGGGACAGCATGGTAATGATGGACATATAGCAGCAACGAGAATGTATACAGTAGCAGGATGATGAGGAATTGCAGCATGCATTTGGGTGCAGCATAGTGCAGCGATACAGTGATAGGTACAGTCATGAGTAGTGAAGCATAATGAGATGCAGCATAGTGATGATGGGTGCAACATGGTGCAGCACAGTGAGGTGCAGCATGATGATGAGGTGCAGCACAATGATAGGTGCAGCATGGTGATGGAGTCACTTTGGAGAATCAGTTGAAGCAGCATGTCTTCATCTGAGTTCAGCTACCTTATGTATCATCTTCTTAGAGATGATCTACGCTCTTATTTAGATAAGTCAAAGTGTTGACTTCTGTTGTATATGTACTCTCTCTCTCTCTCTCTCTCTCTACTGAACCATTGAAAAACATATATGAAGAATTGATCAAGGGTTTCCCCATATTGGGGTTTGTCCCTAGCTAGTGCCACATTTTGTGTCCTTTTGTCTTGGCTTGTCTTCTGCAATTTATGTTTATGTTCTATCTACAATTTACTATTATGCTGATGTGATTGCTAACTTAAAAAAGATATTGAGTTAACTGTGAAAATTGAAATAAATTGCTCTAAGCATAGAACATACCTAAAATTAACATTAACTCTTACAAGAAGCAAATATGAGAAAAGCAATTATGCACAGTGCACAATTATTTCTGCTCTTCTAGATTAGTTCTTCATTCAAAATATATTCAGAACTTACAAGAGCTCCTTCCTTTACAGTGAAAATGGCTCTAAGAAATTAACAAACGAATAGAAAATCTGGAAAAAATTCAGTTTGCACAAAAATCAAAGCTGATCTACACCAAACGTGCAGCCTGCTCTGCAATCTGTATGGCTGTACTGAATCCGTACAACCTACTATGTTATTTGTATGGTTGTACAGAATCTGTACAGCCGGTTGTACTGCATGCTTTGCTGAGTTGTACAGTTTCTCTTCTCCTTGCTGTCGACTGGTCGCCTTCTCCTTGCTGAACTACTACTAAAACTCCTCGCCAATGGCTGAAAATCAAATCTCTGATTTTCCCCTTTACTCACATGACTTGTCAAATAAATGCTCTTTGTGTGTCTTTGTCATTTTTTCTCTTTCTTTTATAACTTTGACATGAGCCAAAAATCTAATTGTCAGTAGTTCAGATCTAACTATGAGACCAATGGCTTTCATTTAATTAAATTATTAAGTGACACACTTCAGTCACTTTATTAATTAAAAATCACTTTAATAAAAAATAACATTCACTTTATTAATTAATTAATAAAGTGAACTTCTAGGAAAAGCATAGGAGACATTTAATGATGATTTTGATGAGCAGACATCCTTATGGAAATACCTGTCTGAGCTACAAAAACTAACAGCAATGACCTTTGATTTAATTTTCTGCAAGGTGCAATTGACAACAAAAACCACCTCAAAATTATTTTACACCATTGCAATACAAAATGCCATTTCACTAAATGAAATTTAAAGAAAGAGACAGATACCAATTGTACTAAAACACAGTAACACAGTGCAAATGTACATCATCTTAAAAATGAATAAAGCAATACCCGCCATTGTAGAAGGTTTTCTTGGAAAAATGATGTTCCTTGAGTTGGCTCAAATTTCACAGGTGCTAGACTTCGGAATACATCAATATCAACCTCTTCAAGTCGCTGAGAGAAATTCTTGAACTGTTCCAGAATACAAAAAAAACAATAATGTCAGAACCCATGTAGAAGTATTTCAATGACCTCAACTCTAAAAAACAGTAAGCTTGCATGGAAATAGAATTTATGACCAGTGTTGAAAATATCGGTATCGGCAAAATATCGGCGAGGGTCCAGGAAATATCTTATCGACAATATCGGCAAGCATAAAAAATGCATAATATATTCATTTTTTTCAGATTTCTAAACATATAAAGCAATAACAACATGAACTAAACACATTGGCACATAAATATGAAGAAGGCACTGATATATATGATGTCAAATAGAAATGATACATCAAACTTCAAAGGCAATACCAAATCCTGCTGATCCCTGATAATTGTCCAATCAAGGACTCAAACAAAATAACATCACATATCCTGCTGATCCCTAATAATTGTCCAACCAAGGACTCAAACAAGATAACATCACATATCCTGCTGATCCCTAATAATTGTCCAGTCAAGGACTCAAGCAAAATAACATCACATATATAAAACTTTAAAGGTATTTCATCATCATGAGTTATAAACTTATATGTAGCAAAAGTTGCAAAACAAATAAAACTAGCAGCTATCTATCTGAGACCATTAGCCTTTCCCTAGCATCTTTCTTTGTGTCTTGTTCAGCAATTGCTTCAAGAGCTTTTTGTATAACCTCTACACTAGAAACCATACAAGGCACTACATCTGCATCATGTGCAGAGAGTCTAGCCAAATGGTATTTCAATCGTGTAACCCCTCCTGACATCTTGGTCCCAAACAATTTGCATGATATATATGCCTGATTTGCCCCACCAACAGGCGCCCCATACTCCCAAAATGGGTCCAAGGCTTTTGGCATATTTGACATTTGTAGTGAACTAATTCAAACCTAGGGCACAAAAATTGGCATTAAACCCCCCCAACACAAAAAATAATAAGTAATAACCACCTCATTTAAAAAAAAATACTACATTATTTACATTTTGCAATGTGATTGAAAAATGGCAATAAGAGGGTGCATAAGAAAGTTGAAAAAAAAATGAAGCTTGCTGTCCAAATATGGAGAAAACCCTTGCATTGGCTCATGGGCATGAAAATCATAGCAAATGGAAAAAAACAAAGAAACAAAATGTTGTTAGGCAAAGAGGCAAGCAAGCATAACCCAAATCTATGAAAAAATCATTAACATAGGGGTTTTTAGGAACATACCTGTTAATGGAAGAAATGAAGTTTGTCTCACTATTCTTCTATCTTTAATCCACAAAAAAAATCTTAGTTGGTAGTGATAATCGTTGTTTGATCCTCAAGCCCTCCTTGACAACCACCACAAAACTCTTCCCCTTCCTTCTCCAATACTCAGAAACAAAAATGAAGAAAAAAATGATTTTTCCTTTTTCTAGCCGCGGCAAAACACGCCCGACAATATTTTATATGGTCTCGTGATATTTTCCCAAGATATCGCCGATATCTCGGAAATATCGCGATATTTTCGGGAGCCAAAAATATCACGATATTTTCTCGGCAATATTTCAGCTCGCCAAAAATATCGTGATATTTCCGATATTCAGCGATATATTGTCGA
Organism: Pinus taeda; assembly: GCA_000404065.3. Lineage (NCBI taxonomy): Eukaryota > Viridiplantae > Streptophyta > Pinopsida > Pinales > Pinaceae > Pinus > Pinus taeda. The sequence goes on from APFE030160578.1 coordinate 6,391, forward strand.
TATTATCTTCATTGTTTGTGATAGTTTGCATTGACAAAATCTGACCTAAACCAACTTTGATTTACTTTATCCTTGTCATCTTTGAGAAAAACCAATGTGTATATCTCTTTCTAAATTTATCTTGAGAACCCATGTGGATCAACATAAATAATGTCATCTTCAGGTAAGAAAATTTTGAATTGGATTGAACAACAACTGGAGCTCTTATCTTGTTTTCTGAATTCATTCAGATTGCTTTTAAAAAAGCATCAGTCAGAAAAGAAATATTTGGGCACATGAGCAGAGTATGACGTCGAACATCAATACTTTTACAGACATCCATTAGATAGATCTAGCAAGAATTGAGGATCTGCTGCAGCTTGGAGTGAAAAAGTTAGCTCATCTAGAGAACTTTGGTGATATGCAAACATGACCAATAATGAAGCAGAATTTAGAAGCTGTTAATTTTTGGTATGTTTTATGCTTAAGAGAAATTTACTTCAATTTTCTTGTTAGCCCAATATCAATATCCAATTTAGCAATCACGTCAGCGTGATAGTAAAATGCAGATAGAACATAGACATAAACAATAGAAGACAAACCAAGATAAGAAGACACAAGATGTGGCACCAGCGAGGGACAAACCCCAATGTGGGGAAACCCTTGATCAATTCTTCTTATATTCTTCAATAGTTCAGCAAAGAGAGAAAGAGAGATAGTACAAATATATAAATATGATATTTTATGACAGCAGCAGTAAAGCCTTGACCAGAGAAATCAATATTGGTCAAACAGGATGTATCTCTTCCTCTAAATCGCTCGAACAAACCCAGCCAACATCGGCCTTCAACATTAAGCTCAATGCATCCAAAAACTACACTGTTGGTTCTGCTCCTAGGAAGATCCTTCAACTTCTTAGAAGATCCTCCACATGGCAACGATAGGCTACTACAATAACAATCCAATCCAATCAACACTTTGACCCAACGCTCCTCCACAAAATGTTGTTGTCCTCCACTGTTTACTTGTTGCTCCTGCAATTCTGGTTAGGGCAACATATGCGGCCCTTAACCCTCCACGTTGTCAACAAATTAAGACCTTCTAGGGTTGCGGTCCACCTAGAACAGTCTCCCCTTATGCCACGTTGCCTCCAGCAAGAATTGTTTACCTCAACGCTGCCTTGGAACAACCTTAGCTGCTTGCTATGGCCTGCAGCCTAGCAAAGCAGCGAGCTATAGCTATGGTCTCCTCCAACAGGCCCAAACAGTCACCTCAAACAGCAATATCTTGCCCTCTTCTAAACTCGGCCTACTGCCCAGCAAACTTGGCCCTCGAAACGACTAACTTCAGACCTATTTTGACCACAAAACAGTCCCTCAACCCAATCTTAACTCCTGTCCAACACACGACCTCCAAACCAGTGTGGAAAAAGTCGGGAATAAATCCCGATTTTTTTATTTTTTTGGCTGGCCGATTAAATCCCGATTATTTGTTTTTTTTGGCTGGCCGTTTAATTTTGCCGACTTTTTGCAGACTTTTTCGAAAAACTCCCGACTTTAACGACTTTTTCAACTTTTGGACCCTTGCCGATTTAATCCCGACTTCGACTTTTTCCACATTGCTCCAAACAGACCTATCCACACTTTCCTGAAGCAAACCTTCTTCCACGTTGTCCCTTGACCTCTCCTTGCTGCGGCTAGGGCTTGCTCTTTGCTGCAGCTAGGGCTTTCTCTCTTTGATGTGGCTAAGGCTCCTCTGTTTTGGTTAGGGCTCCTTCTCTTGCTGCGGCTAGGGCTCCTTAGATCTCTCTTTCCACCACGTCCTCCTTGTGAGAAGACGTACCCAAACAAATGGAGAGAGAGATCATGAGATGATGTGTTCCTCAAATGACTTGAGGTCTCCTCTATTTAAATGCAACGTTGAGGATGAGCTGGGGGGTAAAAGTGCTTGTCTAACTTGTTGGCCGACCTTGACAAATTGTCAATAATATGAATAAATTCATATCTCCATAAATACACGTCGAAATCAGATGATCTTTAGATCAATCCTACACCTCTCGAAGAGAGGAATCCAAGAAAAATATCAGCTGCCATAAATAAGATGACCCATATGGAGTTTGGCCCTAGTTGCCAATTTTAACACTCCCTCTCAACTAGGAAGAGCTCCATCTGCTAATCCATTTGTCAGTCAGTACTATCTCTGCCATCAATGCACTGCTCTGAACTGCTCTGCTCTGCTAACTATGAAGAAGAAGAAGTGATCGAGAATGTATCATACCATTCTCTACTGACCCAAAGTCAGTCCCATATAAAGAGAGTGTCTCATACCAGTCTTACTAACCCAAAGTCAATCCCAGATAAAAGAGTGTTTCATACCACTCTTACTGACCCGAAGTCAGTTCCAATTGATCCTAGATCAATATAGGTCATCCTAGCATAGGGAGCACGGTAGTACACGATGCGTCCATCGATAGTACTATGGTCCCTATCCTCATTTCCCTACTCATTAGCCAAATGAAAGGTGCTTCCCATGAGTCCCAAACAGCATGGGTAGGATGTCTCAACAGAAGAAGGATGAACCACTCATCCTGCCTACATGTCGCCATGGGGCATCACAAGGGAAGGTTGAACCACTCGCCCTGTACACAACAAATCACTAGTGGAAGGCTGGACCACTCACCCTATGGTTGTGTCTCAACAGGAGAAGGATGAACCACTCGTCCTGCATACATAGCAAACCACTAGGGGAAGGTTGAACCACTCACCCTATGGTTGCTCATCGCTCCAAGAAGTACACAAGGCGCTTGTCAATGGAATCTCTGATAATCATTTTCGCTTTGACTTCAACCTTGTACTTGCTCTTTGTAGCAGTCGGTGCATTTGATGGAGGCTCAGGGAATTTACCCTTTACATGATCCAGCACTTCTTGTTCTTCCAATGTCAGATCAAGAGACATCTTCCATCCATGATAGTCAGACTTTTCACGGAGCTTTCCTTCAGCCGGGAAGTGGGATGAGGAACCCATTCAGCCTTTTGTCCTTGTCCAACTGTCTTCGATGATTGCTCTTTCACTCTTGCTTGGGCTTTCTCTTCACCTCAACTCTGATTCCATTTTAATTTTGGTATGTTCTATACTTAAGAGCAGTTTACTTCAATTTTCTTGTTAGCCCAATATCAATATCCAGTTTAGCAATCACATCAACATGATAGTAAAATGCAGAGAGAACATAAACATAAACAGTAGAAGACAAGCCAAGACAAGAGCACACAAGATCTGGCACCATCCAGGGACAAACCCCAATGTGGGGAAACCCTTGATCAATTCTTCTTATATTTTTCAATAGTTCAGCAGAGAGAGAGTACAAATATACAAATCTGATATTTTATGACAGCGGCAGTAAAGCCTTGACCAAAGAAATCAATGTTGGTCAAAGAAGATGTAAATCTTCCTCTAAATGGCTCGATCAAACCCAGCCAACATCGGCCTTCAACAGTAAGCTCAATGCATCCAAAAAATATACTGTTGGATCTAGTCCTAGGAAGATCCTTCAACTCCTCGAAATATCCTCCACATGGCAACAATAGGCTACTACAATTACGATCCAATCCAGTCAACACTTTGACCAAACACTCCACAAAATGTTGTTGTCCTCCACTGTTTGCTTGTTGCTCCTGCAATTCTGGTTAAGGCACAATCTGCAGACCTTAACCCTCCACGATGTCAACAAACTAAGCCCTTCTAGGGTTGTGGTTCACCTAGGAGAGTCTCCCCTTATGCCATGCTGCCTCCCGCAAGCATTGTTCACCTCAATGTTGCCTTGGGACAACCTTAGTTGCTTGCTATGGCCTTCAGCCTAGCAAAGCAACTAGTTGTAGCTGTAGTCTCCTCCAACAGGCCCAAACAATCACCTCAAACAGCAATATCTTGCCCTCTTCTAAACTCGGCCTACTGCCCAGCAAACTTGGCCCTAGAAACAACTAACTTCAGACATGTTTTGACCACTAAACACTAAACAGTCCCTCAACCCAATCTTAACTCCTATCCAGCACACAGCCTCCAAAC
>APFE030160579.1:0-28089 GCA_000404065.3 Pinus taeda
TTTTAATATATAAAGGAATATAAAAATCTCTTGGTCTAGATTTTAACTACTACCACTATAATCTGTATGTCGCTATATATGATGCAAGAGATTAAAATAAATTTCTAAGCTTACTTTAAAAACCAATGTAGACCAATTTTTAAATACTTTTATTTTCACTTGTATTTTACATCAAACTTAATATACCGAGATAAATTAATTTATAAAAAATAAATGCACATGAATGAGTACATACATATATTCTTTGAGTTAAAAAAATAATTGCTCACAATGAATTGCTAGAAGATACAGCTCCTTATCCTTCCATAGGAAATTTGACTAATCTATATAAAACAATCTAATATGAGTATTAGTGCACTCTCAAATCCTACATACCATCTACACTTAAAAATACAACATTTAAAATAGTGGTAAACCAACTCAATAATTTCTTGTATTTTCCCAAATTATTGTAGATTGCCTTCAATAATATTCCTATCTTTTGATCTTGATCAAGTGGATTTCTTGAATTCAACCATGATGCCAGAATATAATGATTGTCTCTTTTCATGTACACTTTCTACATGATAATGTCCACCACTAGACATTTTTCTTTGTACGTGAAAGACCATTTATTTCATTTATTAATTTTTTATTTGTTAGTAAGCCAATTTTATTTAGGTGAAGCCCGTAGTCCAAATAACATGGGCCAAATTATTATTATTGTTATTATTATTAGCTATGGCAGGTGATGGTGCAATGCTCTTTGATGTTACGAAGACTGCCAGCTAACCAGTGGTGACAAACCTTTCGGACATGCTGTGTCAAACAATTGCTAATGTTGAAATTGAAAACTTATGAAAATTAATAGTTAAATCACTCTCCCTTTCTGCAATTATGTTCTTTTGAACAAGAATTTGAGAGCATGTCATTACGTTTAGAGTACACATTTCCTTAGGAATTCCAGCTTTTTTTTGCACTTTGACTTTTTCTAGTAGCAGTTTTGCAATTTAAAGACAATATTATACGATGGAACTCTATTTTTTATCACACAATTTCTCATCTTTCAATCTATTATTTTTTGTTCATAAATGAAAAAATAATGTTAATTTTACATAGGCCATTAAATGTGAGAGTGATAGGAACTGTAAGATTGTTTTTACTTTGATAGAAACTTGTGAGACATTACACCCTTTGCACATTACACATTATTGGCTCTTGTTGTAATTACTTTGCATCTAGTCAATTGTCCATGTTATTATTTATTTGGAAGTATGAATAGTATCATTCAAGGATTTAGCATGAGCTTAGAGGGATTAAGTTTTATTATACTGCAAGTTTATTTTAGAGCCCAAAAAAAATGTGTAAATTTTTTATTGTTTAAATTATATTTTTGAATGTTATGTAGATTATATACATATGTATTGCTTTGTTTTATAGGGGATATATTAAATTGACTTCAAAAAATTAATTATTGAAACAAAATTGAGATAAAATTGTCAATTTTATTGTTGGTTGTTTTTGGACTCCTAGTTTTGAGAACACATATTATGCTAACAGTGTTATTCTATAATATACCTTATTGAAAGACATAAAGTTCCTTATTTAGTATTGATATTTTGAAGCTACTTTGAAGTGATGTTTGGTCATTTGCTTTCTCAAAATATTAGACCAAAGATAAGAAAACCACTTTTACTAATTTCAATTATAAAATATCTTACATTCATTTATGAATTTGATTAGAATTCCATCATGATCCCCTTCCTAGATTTGAGATTTTGAAGTGTGGGTCCTTATATGTTGAAAGAAAATCCTAGCCAATAGATCTGAAATTTTAAATATTGCGTTGTTTGTTAGTTGAAACTAAACCCTATACTTTCACAATGAGGTTTCATAGCAATTGTGAAGAATATAATAAAAATCTTTACCATGAAAAAACAAACACTCTAATTTCAAGTTTAAAATAACATTTCAACTTTCAAAAAAACAAAAAGAATAACTCTATAAAAGAAGATAAAACTACAAATGACCCATGATATTGAGAACCCATGTTATTCATATGGAATATTGTTTATTTAAAGGGGGGATTTAAACCAACTTAGACTCATGTTATGTGGTAACCTACCAAGCTCTTAGAGGGATCAAATCTCTTTCCACTATAAAAGATATTTGTATATTAAAAGATATGATCCCTTTCTTTACTTGGTAGATCCAAAGTTAATAGGATGATTTTACAAATTTTAGTTGGGTTGAGAGGCGCTCTCAACCCAGTATAGAAAAAATGATGTAATTTCCTCTCTTGTAAGTACTTTGAATTAGTGAAATTACATAAAAACAACATAAAATAAAATAAAGTAAGTGAACAAATAATTAAACTTTATGAAACTCTATTTTCACAACACATGATTTTTTGCTCAACACCATGAATGGTTGTTGCTCTCACTTTGGCTCAACATCTATAATAGTTTGTGTGTACTATCTCTTGCATACAAGACCATTTTTTTTACAACTCCCAACCCTTCTTAGCTATATGCACCTTATATTAGATTGCAATGCTCTAATCTAAGAGGTTTATTTTCGACATATCTATAGAGAGAAGAATGTTGAATTTGATTCCCTCTCCAAGCCTTCTCTCTCACTTTCCCCTAGCTACATGTTTTTCGAAGAGATAGTGGAAGAATCCATTGGTAGTCAGGACCCTTTCACTTTAGTCTTGTTACACTCTGTTTCTTGCTTGTGTCCTTCATTGCCTTACAGGGGATGGTTCCACATTTTCTACCTTATGATTATCTTTCTATATTTCAAGGTGTTGGCAAAAACAAAATTATTAAAAATTTTATACTAATGGAAATTAAATTAACCAACCTAGATTACTCTTAATTATGTATCTAGGAACACCTAAAAATATCAAATCTCTAGTTTCTAGAAAGACTCTGCATTTGATTATTCAATATTGTAGATACCATGTTCTTGATGGCCTCACTACATCACTTGATACCATCAAAATGTGGGATGTGTAGTTCATGAGAGCTCTTGTAGATGATTGTGCCACACTCATCAAAGTTGCAAAGGATGCCAACTACGTGGTGGTTACAAACTATTGCTGATATGTTGAAAGGGAAAACCCATGAACATATAAGTGAGCTTTTCAATATTCGGTCTGAAAGTTAATTGTTAAATCACTCTGCAATTGGCATGGTACTTACCTTTCTACAACTCGGTTCGTTTCAACATGAATTTGAGAGCATGTCGTTAGGTTTATAGTACACATTTATTTATCATTCTGTTTTTTTTTATTCCCAGTTTTTTGCAATTTAAAGTCAGTATTATATTATGGGAGGAGAATTGTTATCACATAATCGTTCCTCTTTCAATCTGTTATTTTCGGTTCACAATGAAAAAAAATTATTAATTTTACATAGGCTATGGAATGTAACGGTGATAAGTACTATAACATTGTTAGTACCTTGATAGAAACTTGTTACACAATACACCCTTTGAACTTTGAATGTTGTGTACAATTGTAATTAAAGAAAATTTTGAGCATAGAAACTTGTCACAAGTTTAGAACCCTGGCGAATTTCACTATTATGTAATATGAAAACTATAAAATTAGCCCACCTATTAATATTAGCCGGTAAATTATTTTATGGTTGTAATTACTTTGTATCTTCTCAATTGTTCCTGTTATTATTTATTTGGTGTGTGGATAGGTATAGAAGAGATATTGTAATGTAATGTGATGTTATTGTTAAGTTAGGTTATTCAAATGTTTTGATTTAATTATTTAATCCTCATAAATCTATGTTAATCATGGATATAATGTGAGCTGAGAGGTATCAAGATCTATTATAGGGTAAACTTATTTTAAAGGGAAAAAATAATGAGTAATTTTTTATTGTTTAAATTATGTTTTTGAATGTTATAGAGATTACATACATGTGCATGGAATCATTTTATACTAGTATATTAAATTGGCTAAATAAAAAATAAGATAAAATAAATAATTGAAATAAAATTTGAGGTAAAATAGCCAATTTATTATTGATAGTTTTTGGCCTCATAGTTTTGACAAAGATTTAGTGTTTCAAATATATAAAAATTGTGGCAAGTTGTTGAGCAATTGATAATGTGAAAGTACTTTGAATTGTTGTTTGTTCAATAATTTATTTCTCCAATATTTCGAGATGACTAAATCTTCTCCTACCCCAATGCTATTTTTGTGTTCAAGTATATCATTTTTTTCTTAGACTAAAAGTAAGAAAACTACTTTTATTGATTTTAATTAAAAATAATCTTAGATTCATTTATAAATTTGATTAGAATTCCATCATGATTTCCTTCCTAGATTTGAGATTGTGAACCATGGTTTGTTCCTTAGTGGAAAGGAAGCCATAGACAATAGATCCAAAATTTTAAATATTAGTTTGTTTCTTAGTTGAAACTAAGACCTAGACCTTCAAAATGTGGTTCAGGGCATCTGAATTTGTGAGGAAGATAATAAAAATTGGTAAATTTTAAATAAATGGAGATATTTTGCATGTTCTTATATATGATTAATATGATTAGCTAAAAATTTAAAAAAATGAAAATATGCACTTGTAACTATTTTTTTCTAAAACCTTTTTAGTTTCTACTAGATTTTGAATTGAAAACATATTATGGAGAGGTTATACTTATTTTCCTTAATTAAGAAGTAGATTTTTGTAATTATCTATTAAATGTATTTTAAGGATTTTATTCTAGTTAATATAGCCATTTTGTTTAAGATGAATTTAAATGTTTTGTTTTTAGTCAAATTTAAATTTATAATAGCTTGGAAAATTGCCAATTTTTGTAATTTAAGTTGTATATTTAATTGAAAAGATAAATTTAATATTTTTAAAATTAAAAACAAAATGAAAATTTTTAGGAATTTCCGGTTTAAATTGAGCAGCTCTTTTTCATGCGAGTTTTCTTTTACGACCTTTATTTTCCATGTGAGTTTTTTTTTTTAATATTATCTAGAGTAATTGAGTTGTTCAACTCAAATGCACTATTTTTTATTATTTTATTGTTTCAAATGAATATCAATTGAGAATATATATTTTAGCCCATGGGGCTTTGGATTGACGGTGAATGGGTGTACTGCTAAGGCACTCCTTGAGATAGGTCACCGGTTCAAATCCCCCGTGGGTGCTTAGGTAGTATTATATAGAAAAAAAGAGAATATATATTTTATATAAAGAAACAAATCAATGATTTAAGCTTATTAAATTTTTTATACCAATGAAAATTAAATTAACCAACCTAGATCACTCTTAATTTTGTATCTAGCAACGTCTAAAGGTATCAAATCTCCTTTTACTGTAAAAGAGGTTTTCACCTCAAATGGTTTGCTTTGCTCATTAAATTTGGCATTAAGATGGATCTAAGTTGGTAGTCAACTTGTAAGTGGAGGTAGGTTTTTTAACCAAACATAATTTGTTTGGGGAAAAATTTACAATAATTGAGTTATTCCACTCACATGAACTGTATTTTATTATTTTATTGTTCAAATGAATATCAACTAGCATTTGCACCAGACGTTGCAAAGGAAACACAGTAAGGCAATAGAAAACATATAACACTATGTAAGGCAATAGATAGCATATAACACTAATTAACGCTTCTTTGAAAATTGTTGAAAAAAAAAAAGATAAAAAAAAAAACAAGGACCATGCTATATGCAATACATGCTTCTTAGCCTTACAAATCATGAGTCATATGTTATATAACACTAATTAGTGCTTCTAGCATATCACACTAATTAATGCTTCTTTGAAAACTGTTGAAAGACAAAAAAATAGATCAAGAAAAGGAAAGGACCATGCTATAATGAAAACAAATTAATGCTTCTTTGACAAGTGTTGATAGAGAAAAAAAAAGATCAAGAAAAGGCAAAGGACCATGCTATAATGAAAACAAATTAATGCTTCTTTGTCACCTGTTGAAAGACAAAAAACAAAGATCAAGAAAAGGCAAGGGTCATTCCAAAATGAAAACGAAATAATGGTTCTTTGACAAGTGTTGAAAGAGAAGAAAAAAGATAAAGAAAAGGCAAAGACCATGCTATAATGAAATCGTACTGCAATACATGCTTCCTTAGCCTTAGAAAGCATGAGTCCTATGCTAAAAAATACTTTATCACCTCAAAAACATGAACTCAAAAAAATAGCTAATAACAACATTAACACATTAAATAGATTTCACCTCGAAAACATGAAGTCAAAAAAATGGCTAATACATTTTATATTATTATCAACAATGACATTGTGAGAGGAAATAATTATAATAATAACATGTGAAATATATTTCAACCTGAAATCACTATGGCTTAAAAAAAACCATGCTTTGACATTAAGCAACCCATGGAAAACCCAAAAGTGAGAAAAAATATTCATTATTATTATCATCTCACTTAAATGCAAGCATGCATGGTCTCCCACAAATCACTTGTAATTCATGGAATCTAATACCACTAGCTACCAAAATTATATGATGAATCTAGAGTGTTCAAGACACAGTATAATGGGGAATCCCCAAATCTTTTAAAACTTTTCAAAGACTTTATCACATACAATCTATGGAATTTAATACCATAAGCAGCCAAAACTATATGACTAAAATCACCACCTTAAACTTAACAAGTTTGAATCTTTCACCTAGTCAAATTCACTATAACCTTAACCAATAACTCAAAAAATCCCAATCAAGTGAAATATGCACCTTTTTAGTCATACTTCAAGGAGTCGAAATCATATGAAAAATTTGACCCACGCTCCGAACGATGGGAACAGACTACCTCAACAAGGAAAAAGTAGCTGCAATGTCGTTTTAATGTCTTCAATGCTAATCTCATGGTAAACCGAGGCCCTAAATGGCTCCATTTGATTGCATAGCACCCACATTTGTTGGCCACAAATATGGAAGAGTACCAGCCGTGATCATTCATTTTTCCATTCATATGAATTCCTCTCTCTATATAAATATTGTAAAAAAATTATGAATTCCATTATCAGAAGCATCTGAGAGCAATCCAATCTTTTTCACTTCATCGTATCTATCTCTCCACTTGCTTAGATCATGGATAAATGAACCATCCTATCACCAAGGAATTATGCAATAATAATCACAGTGATATTGTGAAATTGGAGAGATGTGATGGCGAAATACTTGAGGTGGAAATAGAGGTGGCATCGACTTCAGACATTATACAAAGAATTATGGAGGACTTGGGCATCCACATTACCATTCCTCTACCTCTCGTTTCTGCCAAGATTCTATGTCTTGTTATTCAATATTGCAGATACCATGTTCTTGATGCCCCACTATATCACTCGATGTAATCAAAACATAGGATGAGAAGTTTGTCAAAGCTTTGGTAGATGATCGCGCAATACTCCTTGAAATTACGAAGGCTGCCAACTACCTAGTGGTCACAAAACTTTTTGACACGATGTGTCAAACTATTGTTGATAGGTTGAAAGGGAAAACCGCTGAACAGATACGTGAGAATTTCGACATTCTGGGTGAAAATTAATCATCAAATCACTCTACAATTGAAGAGTACATCCCTTTCCACAATTATGTTCATTTGACCATGAGTTTCAGAACATGTATTGAGGGTTAGAGCACACATTTCCTTATGCATCCTATGTTTTTTTTTTAGGGGTTATTTTGGCAATTTGACCTTTTCATGTATCAATTTTCGCAATTTAAAGTTAGTATGATGGTAACTTCTATCACACACTTGCTGATCTTTCAATCTGTTATTTTGGGTTTGTAAATGAAAAAAATATTGTTAAGTTTTACATAGGCGATGAATTGTGAGAGTGATAAGTACTGTAACATTTTTAGTACCTTGATAGAAACTTGTAACTCAATATACTCTTTTCACTTTGAATGTGGTGACCAATTATTGTTGTAATTACATTCCATGTAGCTACTTCTTCCTGTTATTATTTATTTGAAAGTATGAATGGTTGTTGTTTTAGTTTAATTTTAATACAATAAAAGAGAAACATACTATTTAATGTTTGTGTGTGGATAGGTATAGAAGAGATATTGTAATGTAATATGATGTTATTGTTAAATTAGGTTATTCAAATATTTTTATTTAATTATTTAATCAACAGAAATCTATGTTAATTATAGATCTAATATAAACTCAGATGTATCAAGTTTTATTCTAGGATAAACTTATTTTAAAGGGAAAAACTAATGTCTAATTTTGTATTGTTTAAATTATGTTTTTGAATGATATAATAGCATATTAAATTGGCTCAATAAAAAAGAAAATCAAATTAATAATCGAAATCAAATTGAGGTAAAATAGCCAATTTTATTATTGGTGGTTTTTGGCCTCCCAGTTTTGACAACACATTTTTTGCTAATAATATTACTCTATAATATTGCTTATTTAAAGACATAAAAATTCAAAGATTTAGTTCAAAATAAACCCTAATTTTTTTTAAGATGAATATATGTGTTTGTAGCTAATTTTTTTAAAACATTTTCAGTTTCTCCTAGATTTTGAGGTGAAAACATATTGTGCAAAGGTTTTACTTGTTTTTCTTAATTAAGAAGTAGAGTTGTGGAATAATGTATAAAATCCACTTTAAGGATTTTATTTTAGTTAATATAGCTATTTTGTTTTAGATGAATTTAAATGTTCAGTTTTTAGTCAAATTTAATTTTATAATAGTTTTCAAAATTGTTGATCTGAAATCACCCGTAGATGACCTCATAAAAATAATGAAGGTATTACAGACTTAAGTATTGGGTTGTGCCTATCGTATTTTATGCAACAGATCGATAAGATTGCAAAATACATAGACACTGAAACATTAAGAGAACACAATAATCAAACACACAAAGATAAAACATTTAATAAGAAGTTCACCCAATCCTCTTGGGCTACGTCTCCTGGTCCAGCCTTCAGTCGTGGCCTTTCTATTGTGTCCTAAAGTAGATTTTTTACAATAAGGAACTTAGTTTGAGTCTCACTTAACAGATGATGATCAATGCGATTGTACTTGGATTCCCCAAGTCCCTAAAGTACATAGACTCCCCTTACTGAATATCGACCTCAACTAGTCTCAATGGTATGAGTCCAATTTTTTACTCAATACCTGACAGGTATACACAAAAGAGGTGCTTGAACCTCTCAGGCCTTCTCTGGAGTTCACAGACTCCTAGACTTTCTCTGTTTCTTTCTACTCGATGCTACCTTTGCTCTCCAGGTCAGGTCGGCTTCTCTATTCTCTGCAATTCACTTCTTTCTTGCCTCTCACCTTTCTGCTTCTCTTTCCCTGCCTACATTCACTCTTTGTCTATTCATGGATTAAAGCCAATCTTCTCCCCAACTGTTTGTTTCTGCTTCCCAACTCTCTGGATCTCCTGCCTTTGCTAGTTGGAATTCCGCTGCTCTGCGTCATCATCACTGTATAACCCTTCATAGTGAGGTGGCCACTTGTTTCCTCACAAAATGAGTGTTAGTTCTCTTTGAATAGTTGTTATTTATATTGCTCCAAGACTGCCTATGAAACTAATACCTCTAGCAGCTCAGCAGTCATGCCGGATCTCAAACCTTATGTGACTCAACCCATTCCCCCGTCGAATCTAGTCATCCATCGGATCAATTCTTCGTCATTGATCTAGAGCCTCTAGTTCCTACGGACCCCGTCCATATCGAGTGGGTAAGTAGCATGATCTTTTCTCGCACAATGTGACCAATTTTCTCTCTGATCTAGTGGATGCGTGTCACCTAGTGTATGGCATCGGGCGGGACTTGGTCGAACCCGCTTACTGCTTGAAGCCCTTTTGATATCCTACGGTTTTAGCGTGAGACTCGCCTTCTAACGGAATCAGAGATTTCCGTATTATTTTATGCTTTTCCTCATGACCGAGCGCTTAGGGGGGCTTTCCTTCATTGAGGGGGATGCCCTATGATATGCGCTTCAATGCTAATTGCGTAACAGAAATTGCTTCTATTGTTGGATTTGATCTCCCGTTTGTCAATTTTTGCCAATGCGCAGTCACCATGGGCCAACGGTCTGTGCACTTTGACCGAGGGTCCTCATTGTTCCATGCTGACCATAAATTGCCATTATTTAGAGGTTATTTATAATAAGCTTAATATCGATAAGATATTGAAGCTTGAAATAATTTGAAATAGTCATAAACTTAGAGAATGTTTAAGGATCCAATTCAGATCACGGCCTTCCCACTGAAAAATCTTTTGGACCACCAAAAGTTGGTATTCACATTGACTAAGTGAGGGTATAATTGTGTCACTTGTCAAATCTCTATCCTCTTTGCACTGTTTGGCTTTGAACCCTTAAGTCCAATCCTGAGGTACTCAACATCTCCCCTGCGCATCGTCCTCACCTTCCTATCCAGAACTATGTCTTACTGCAAGTGATTGAGATATTCAGGTAACATATCATCAATAGGAGGCAATTGACTTTGGTCTTCGCGATATTTAATTAATGAAGGTTCAAATAGCCTCAAGCTATCTGCATTAATGATTGAGCAGATGTGCATCTAAGTTGGTAAATCAAGGCAGAAAACATTCATCTTACATTTTGTCTTTGCTGAGATATAGCTAGACTTGAATACCAACTTGGAAACTATGCTCCATTCGATGCTTGTCATGCCTCGCCTTGTACTTGGCTTGGCTCCTTTCTATCTGTTCCTATATTGCCTAATGAATTTCTTGGATTTGTTCAATGAACTTGGTTGCCTTGTCCAAAAACAAAATCCAAGGGAGATCTTTGTGTGAAACCAAAACAGGTCTCAAAAGGATATCTCTGTGTAGAAGAATGTTTTGCTCAGTTGTAAGCATGTTGCACATAAAACAAATGTTCATTACAAAGTCTGGGATGCTTGCTGCAATAGCCTCTGAGAAATTGGATCACTGTCCTATTGACCACTTTTGTCTGGCCATCTATCTTTGGATGAAAGGTTGTGCTTTTGTTCAGTTTGGTGTCCATCAGTTCCCACAGAATCGACCAAAACTTCCTAACAAACTGGGTGTCTCGATCAGATAGAATGGAAATGGGTAATCCAAAATGAACCCATATATGCTGAAAGAAAAACTTTGCAGTATTGTTTAGCTATAATATGTTTATTACAAGGTATCAAAATACACATTTTGCTAAATCTATCTGCAACAACACATAAATAGTCATGACCTTTCCTAGATTTAGCTAGCCCTCCAAAAAGCTCCATGGAAACACTTTCCCAAGGATGAGAAGGAATTGGTAGTGGAGTGTACTAGCCTAGTTTTCTATTGCTGCACTTGCTTTTAGCAGACATAATACACCCTCTTACATATCGAGAATTTTCTCATTCAATTTTGGCAAATAACAAAATCTTTGCAGTTGTGTAACCATTTTACTTACCTCAAAGTGACCTGATATTAGAGAATTATGTGCTTCTCGAATTATCTTTACTCTTTCAGTTTTTGGAATGCATAGCTTCCCACAATGATTCAAGAGTTGGTACTTAGTGTGATTATCCACTTCTTGTACTCGTTTTCCTTGACTTAAAGTTGCATATACATCTTTAAAATATATATCTTGAGAATATTGTTCAATGTAGCTCTCATGTAATATTGAGTTATGCTTAAGTATAGTAGATGCATTTATAATTGGTCTAGATAACATATCTGCAACTTTATTATGTATGCCCTTTTTATATCCGACGACTAAGTGAAACTATTGTAGAAAACCCATCCATCTATACTATCTTGATTGTTGCAACTTAGTTTGTGAGTGTAGATATTGGAGTGGTTGATGATCAGTATGTATAACTGTCTCTTTTCCCATTAAGTAATGTTTCCACTTTTTCACACTCTGTACTAATGCATAAAATTCTTTATCATATGTGGGATAATTAACTACTGCAGAATTAAATGTCTCAAGATGATGACATAGGGGTTTACAGTGCTGTATCAATGCTGCTCCCATGGCATAGTCACTGGCATCCATTTGGATCTCAAACGGCCTTTGAAGATCGGGCACTGCTAGTACTGGTATTGTACTAATCTTTTCTTTCAAGATGTCAAAGGATTTTTTCTGTTTTCCTCCCCACTGAAGCACCTTGTTCAATCCTATTAAAGGATGTAAGGGAGCTGCAATTAAGGAAAAGTTAGAAATGAACTTTCTCCAATATTGTGCTGCTCCTAAGAAACTTCTAAATTCTATAGCAGATTTGGGTTTAGGCTAGTTTATAGTGACTACCACCTTAGAGGGATCTATCTTCAATTCACCACCCCATACTGTATGTCCCAAATAATTCAAAGATGCTCTGCCAAGTTCACATTTTGAGAGTTTAACATAAAGTTTTTATCTTTTCAAAACATCTAGTGTTTGCTTAACATTCTTTAAATGTTCTTCCCACATTTTTCTAAATATTAGAATTTCATGCAGATATACAATAACAAATTCATCCAGAAAAGGTCTCAGTACATCATTCATTATTCTCATGAATGTAGCGGGAGCATTAGTTAAGCCAAAAGGCATAACTAGCCACTCATACAATCCTTGCTTTATTTTCAAAGCAGTCTTCCATGCATCTTGTTCTACAACTCTGACCCGATGATATCCACTATGCAAGTCTAACTTGGAAAATAAAAAAATTCCTTTAACTGATCTAATAGATCATCTATGCGAGGAAGGGGATAATGATTTTTGAACATTATCTTGTTTAGTGCTCAGTAATCAACTCTTCCCGTTTTTGAGTTAGTTTCAACCAACTCTCCTTCTCCTAATTTGAACTTTGATCTAGTTGGCATCCAACAACAAAATCTAGCACAAGCTTGTCTAACCTTAACAACATAGTTGCTCTCATGCCACTTCATCTGAAATCACCTGTAGATGACCTCAGTGAGATAATGAAGGCATTACAGACTCAAGTGCTGGGGTGTGCCTACGTTATCCTATGCAACGGATGGATAAGATTGCGAAATACACAGACACTGAAAGAATAAGAGAATAGAGTAAGAAGATAACATAATTAGGGCTGAGTGCATTCTCTGCATGATTTGACGGAAGCGGGGAGTAGACGAAATGCGGTGGTCAGGGTTTCTCAACAAGCGGAGTTTGATTCGTATGGAGAATGGAAGGGGAGGGAGCTTGGCTCCCTGCTTTAAAGATGCAGTAGCCAGTGGGAGCAAGGGACCTACAGGAAATAGTAAAAATGACAGGAATTACAGAATTAGCAACAATGAAAAAGAAATAGATGGGCCCAGAGCAAGAGAAAATAGTAGCACAAAGGACAATGTGGAAGAAGACAAAAGCGTGGGGTCAAGAAACTGAAAACTAAAAGGACCTTGCAAACCAAAAGCAGAGATCACTCCCCGAGTAATATTAAATGATCCTACTCTGCAGGAGCATAGGGAGCACATGGGAACCTATGCCATAATCTGTAAATTCATGGGAATATGACCCACTGAAAAAGCTTTACAGACGTGGATCAAGTATCATTGGAAGCCCAAAGGAATCATTGACCTACATCTGGGGTCAAAAGCATTCTTCACAGTAGTCTTCTCCAACATCGAAGACAAAGACAAAATATTTGAAGGAGGACCCTATTTTTTTGATGTAGCGGGTCTCTATATGAGGCCCTGGAAAATGAACGTTTTCCCAGAGAGGGATACTTTCTCTTCAGTTCCTATGTGGGTAAGGTTCTACTCGCTACCTCTTGATTATTGGCAAACTGAATCGTTGGCTGCCATTGGCAATAAGCTAGGATGCTATAGTAAAGCTTCTAAAACCACAAGAAGCGTAAAATATACCTCCTTTGCTAGAATTTGTGTGGAAATGGACCTATCAGGAGCACTTCCAGACGAAGTTATCTTGGAAGTTTTGGATGAGGAGTGGGTGCAGACAGTTGACTATGAGCATATTCCCTTTAGATGCCGGAGATGTGATGAACATGGTCTTTTGTTAAGAGACTTCCCTCTCAGCAAAGAAGACAACAAAGAAAAACTCAATACATCGAGAGCTTTAAGAAAGTGACCAGTAAAGTAATGGGAGGAAAAAAGGGATCAAAACAACAACATACTAAGGAGAAGAAAGGCAGTCAAAATAAGTTTAAAGTGCTAGAAGAGATTGAAGAAATCATGAGAGAAAATCAAGATCCAGAGGAAGAGGCTAAAGGAAAAGAAAAGCAAGAGGACTTAAATCTCTCTTTGGCCATTGAATCTCCAAAAGAAGCAATGAGAAGTGAAACAGAAATGGATATGGACCAAGAAATGACTCAAAGTGAAACAGATCCGAAAGAGCATGAACTACAAGAAATCCTCGACAAGGAAAACTTGGATCTGGAAGGATTCCTATTGCAAGGAACCAAAGGAGGAATAGATTCTCTGCCCCAAGATGAATGCAACAGAATACAATAGTTGTTCTTATGGAAAACTCAGGAACAAGGTAAGAACATCCACAAACAGGAGCACAGAGGGGTGAAAACAATGAAACTAAGTCCCAGATTAGCCTCCAGAAATCTAGGAAAGAAGAGAGGTAGAAAGAAGCAAAATGAGCTCCTTATAGAGTGTGGAAAGCTAATGATAGACTCAGGTAAGATGAAAGGTATAACCAGTTACTCCATTACAAATCTTTAACTATGAAGTTCATCTCATGGAATATAAGAGGTCTAGGTAGTAAAAGAAAATAGAGAATGCTAAGTAACAGAATGAAACTCAAAATGCCGGATATAATCTTCATTCAAGAAACAAAATGCTCCATTCCGAAAATCAAACAAATCCATAGCAAATGGCTCAGTAAATTTGAGTTTCTAGAAGTAAAAGCAGAAAACACAGCGGGGGGCATTCTTACTCTTTGGAACCCCCAAAAAGTCATCATTGTAGATGCGGAGGCTACGAGAAATTACTTATCAGCTATCATTCAACCATTGGGGATGTATGACACCTTCCTGGTTACGAATGTCTATGGTCCTTAGAGAATTGGTGAGAAACTTAGATTTTTGAACTCCCTCGTAGATCTCAGAAGCAGACATAAAGAAATCCCTTGGGTCACTGGAGGAGACTTTAATATGATTAAATCTCTTTCGGAAAAAAAAAGGAAACAGAATCCTCAATAGAGATTCATTAGGATTCAACTCTTTCATAGAAGACATGAAGATGGTTGACTCTAAAATGCAAAATGGTATTTTCACTTGGAATTACAAAAGAGGAGGCAATCCTCAGGTCTCCTCTCAGTTAGACATATTTTTGATCTCCGAGAAGTTGATGCTCACAAATTCAGAAAATATCTGCAAGTGTTGTCCCATTTGGAGGCTCTGATCACTGGCTGATTCAATTAGAAACCAATGGAATTTATGCTCCCAAGAACATACCTTTTAGATTTGAAAATATTTGGCTCTCCCACCCAGATTTTATCAACAACATTGAGGATTGGTGGTTCGAAGATCTATAGGTTTCGGGCTCCAAAATGTTCCTCCTCCATAAAAGGCTTCAGCACATAAAAATCAAACTCAAAGATTGGAACAAGAAGGATTATGGTAACATTTTTACAAACAAAAAATTAGTAGAGATCAAAATGCAAGAACTAAACCAGCAATCACCTCATAAGGTTTTGATAAATCCAAAAATGAGCAAGCTGAAAAACTCAATCTTGAATGGGGGAATTTATGCAATCAGAAGGAAATTTTTTGGAGACAAAAGTCTAGAGTTCAATGGCTCAAAGAAGGTGAATGGAACACTAAGTTTTTCCATCATTCTGCCATAAACAACAAAATGCACCACAAGATCTCCTTAATATTGAATGAAGATGGGGAGCTTCAGACCATGCATAAGAATATTGAAGCTGTGATGGTACGTCATTTCAGAGGTATCACAAAAGAAAACAATCTAGACAGAGACCATCACATCAAGGAAATTATAAAGAATATTCCCAGGATGGTGTCTAGAGAAGACAACTTTAATCTAAACAAACCAGTAACTGAAGCAAAGGATAGTACGATGATAAAAGAGATGCAAAATGGCAAAGCTCCAGGCCTAGATGGTTTTAATGTGGAATTTTCAAAGCCTCCTGGAATGTGGTCAAATAGGATATTTTGGATGTGGTTGAGGAATCCAGAAGAAGCAGATCCATTCTGAAAGCCCTCAACACCTCCTTCATCTCCCTGGTCCTCAAATAGGTCTCAGCCCTGACTCATGATAAGTTCAGACCCATTGCTTTACGCAATGTTGTTTACAAAATCATTTCTAAGATCTTGGCCAACAGACTCAAACCTCTTCTGGCTTCTTTGATTTCTGGAGAATAGTCGGGTTATGTGGAAGGAAGGTAAATCTTGGAAAGTATTATTCAGGCCCACAAGGTTGTTCACTCTCTTACTAGAAAGAAGCAAGCCGATATGATCATGCAATTAGACATTGCAAAAGCATATGACAAGGTGAACTGGATTTACATAAAAAAGGTCCTTTATGCTTTTGGGTTTGATCATGACTGGATCAGATGGGCTATGGCTATGGTGACTTCACCCAGCTTTTCAATTCTTGTGAATGGCACCCCCTCATAAATCTTCACTCCTTCCAGAGGCATCAGATAGGGAGATCCTCTCTCTCCCTTTCTTTTCATCCTCATGATGGAAGGACTGGGCCGTACCATTAAAACTGCTAAAGTTTAAGAAAATATTAAGGGCCTTCAATTAATGGAGAACGAACAAGCTTTGAATCATCATCAATTTGTGGATGATACCATGTTGCAGGGTATCCCCACTATCAAGGAAGCTACAGCGTACAAAAAACTTCACCCTGGCTTCAGGTATGGAAGTCAACCTCTCCAAATCTAACATTTTTTTCTTTAACACTAACATTGCTATTCAAAGGAATATCTCCAAAATTCTGGGCTTCCAAAGGAAGGTCATCCCTTTAAAGTATTTGGGAATCCCCCTTACAGATAAACCTATGCACAAAAGTATCTGGGAACCACTGCTCGACAAGATGCAAGACAAGATAAAAAGATGGACTTTTAGAGCGTTGAACCTAGCTGGCAGATTGAATTTGACAAAGGGTGTTCTTCAATCCACCACTATTTTCTTTCTTTCAACCCTGTCAACCCCCAAAGGGGTTTTACAACAACTCAAGAACATTCAAAGAAACTTTCTCTGGGGTAAGGAGGAGACAAAAAAGAAATGGGCCGTAGTTTCTTGGGATAAAATATGTAAATCCAAAAGTCATGGAGGCCTAGGCTTAGACGATCAATAGACTCTAAGTAATGTTCTAGGAGCCAAACTCTGGTGGAGATGGGTTAAAGAACAAGAGGCACAATGGGCAAAAACTTGGAAAGAAAAATATGCCAACTCCTGGGAAACAAATGATCTCATTAGAATGTCAAGGAAGATAAAAGGCTCTCACATCTGGAATAAAGCCTGGGATAACAGAAGCCTAGTTCAGAACAACAGCTTCTGGGAAATCAGAACAGGGGATCAGGCTCTCCTCTGGGAAGATAAATGGCAACAAGAATCAATGTTGTTAAGGGAGGACTTTATGAGCATCAAGCAGGAAACTGATTCCCAAGGACTACTAAAGGTCAAGGATTTTTGGAATCCTCCTCATAACATTGAGAAAGGGAGAAGCTGGAGGAAAATAGAATACAAAGGGGAAGGCCCCTTAAAGCCAAAAATGGAGGAGCTTATGAAAATTTTAGAACAGAGAAAGATTTTGGTCACAGATGGGTAGGATGAGTTAAGATGGGGTCAGAAAAAAGAAGGTATTTTTAACATCCATGAAGCGAAAAGAATCACCCTTAACCTTGATCCCTGTGTTTTGGGAAAGTCCTGGAAAAAACTATGGAGCCACCAAGGATGGATGAAAATCAAGTTGTTTATGTGGTTTGTTCACCACAAGAAAATATTAACTTGGGATAACATTCAGAAGGCGGGGGGTTATGGGGCTGTCTAGATGCCCATTATGCGAGGCTCAAGAGGAAACAATAGAGCATATTCTCAACAACTGTATCTATATCAACTGGGTGTGGGATGCTTTCAATATGTTTTTTCAACAGACTGACAGAGATAAAGGAAGCATCATTAATACCCTGAACAATTGGAGGAAAAAATTTGCAGAGAATGACATCCTTAATTTGGCCTGGACCTTAACACCAAGATTCATTATCTGGAATGTTTGGAAGGAAAGGAATAAAAGAATTTTCAAGAATGAAAAAACTATTGTCATCTGCCTAATGGATTTCATCTTAAAGTAGATTAAGGAGACTATCTTCACCACCGGGCACAGTCCCCCCTCGAATCCTCCCAGTGCGCTTGAATTGAGAACTCTCAAGCAGCTGGGAATTCATGAGATCACTCTCCAGGGTCTTAGTAAAGAGGTGAGAGTGACGGAAAGGGAGAAGGAATTTTGGCATCCTCCACCAAAGGGTTATCTAAAATGCAACATAGATGGGGCTTCAAAAGGCAACTTCGGAACAGTAGGTTATGGAGGGGTGTTAAGAGATGAAGAAGGAAAAATAATTTTCACTTTCCACTGCCATTTAGGCATAGCCACCAACAACATGGCTGAATTAATGGCGATGGAACAATGTCTGGAGATGCTTAAACTCAATCGTAGCTCCAACGTTCTCATAGAAGCAGACTCTGAGATTTCTATAAATGCAGTTAATAAAATCAGCTATGGAATAGCACCTGAAAGGGTTTCAAAACATTGGAGACTTATACAAGTTTATCAGAGAATCCATAAACATCTCCAATTCCTTCAAACGGTTAGCTTCAATCATGTCCGGAGGAAGGCCAATAAACTTGCTGATCTGTTGGCCAACGAAGGAGTGATTAATTCCGAGTGCAAAATACATATGGATTAGTAAGAAATGTCTCCTAGCAAGTTAAAAGCTATCTGCGAGGCTCAAGCCACAGAGGACAAGGAAATGTATGATTATTGGGCTCACAGGGTAGAAAATTATTAATTGACCATGGCGAACCAGATTTCACTACTGTTTAGGGTGAGGGTCATGGTATCACGATTTCCTTTTTTAATGGAGTGCTTCTGTTCCTTTCTTAAGTCCAGGTATAGTCGGGGTGAAAAAGTCATCGCGGGTAGAATCCCAGTTCTCCAAGCTACTAGAATTTTCTATCTTGCAGGGTTTGGAGGGATTTACGTCGTTATAGGTGGTTTTCATTTGTTCGCACCACTTTCTCCTAGGAAGCGGTATTGGCTTTTTTGGAGCAATCACATCCATATTCCGACACGTGGCAAGGAGGTGGACTGGAAAACTGCCCATCCCCGCTCACTATTTCGGGGTCTTCTTGTTCAGTGCGATATTAATCTTGACCATAGGATGCAGCAGTGGTTAATCTACGGTCCAGTTTTTCCGTGCAGCTTGGAAGTTGGGTCCAGCTAAACTTTGGTTGTCTTGTCGTAGCTCTGTCTACCTCGACTGTCGGTTCGTTTATGGAAAGTACAGTCCAGATTTATGGGCTCTTCCGCCCAGTTGTTCGTTTTCCTAGGTTCAGCTTAAGGGCTTACCATTAGGGCATTTCCTAAGGTTCCATGTCTCCTTGGTCACAGGGAGATTTTTTTCAATATTGTAAACTATTTGTCCAATTAATGAAAGAGAAGGACCAACTTTTTCCTCAGCAAAAAAAGAGAACAGAGTAAGCAAACACATAAACACAACAAATTTAATAAGGAGTTCACCCAATCCTCTTGTGCTATGTCTCCTGGTCCAACCTTCACTCCTGGCCTTCCTATTATGTCTTAAAGCAGAGATTTTACAATAAGGAGCTCAATTTGAGTCTCACTTAATAGATGATGATCAATAGGATTGTACTTGGATTCCACAAGTCTCTAGAGTACATAGACTCCCCTTACTGAATCTCGACCTCAACTAGTCTTAGTGGTATGAGTCCAATTTGGTACTCAATACATGACAGGTATACATAGAAGAGTTGCTTGAACCTCTCAAGCCTTCTCTAGAGTTCATATACTCTCAGAGTCTCTCTCTCTCTGTGTAATCGATGATTCCTTTCCTCTGTAGGTTAGCTCAACTTCTCTATTCTCTATAATTCACTTCTTTCTTGCCTCTCAGCTTTCTGCTTCTCTTTCTCTGCCTGCCTTTACCTTTTGTCTGTTCGTGGCTTAAATCCAATCTGCTCTCCGACTGTTCATTTCCACTTCCTGGCTCTCTGGATCTCCTGTCTCTTCTTAATGGAATTCCCTTGCTCCGCGTCATCATCATTGTGCAATGCTTCATAGTGAGGTGGCCAATTGCTTCCTCAAGAACTGAGTGTCATTTCTCTTTGAATGGTCATTATTTCCCTTGCTCCAAGATTGCCTGTGAAACTAATTCCTCTGCTATCTCATCGGTCATGCTAGACCTCAAATCTTACATGACTTATCCTATTCCCCCATTGAATCTAGTCATCCATTGGATCATTTCTTTGTCATTGATCTAGGGCCTCCAGATCCTACGGTCTCCATCCATATCAGGCGGGTAAGTATCATCACCTTTACCCACACCATTTGGGCCGTTTTCTCTCTCATCCACTGGACACGTGTCACCTAGTGTATGGCATCAAGTGGGACTCAGTTGAACCTGTTTACCACTTGAAGCCCTTTCGATATCCTACCATTTTAGCGCAGGACCCACCTTTTGATAGAATTGGCGATTTCCATATGGTTTTATGCTTTTCCTCATGACCGAGCACCTGGGGCGATTTCCTTCATTGAGGGGGATGCCCTGCGATACATGATTAATTCTTATTAGAAACTACCTCTGTTTCTGGATTTTACCTCCCATTTGTCAATTTGTGCCAGTGCGCGGTCACTCTGGGCCTACGATCTGCATGCTTTGACAGAGGGTTCTCGTTGCTCCATGTTGACCACAAATTTCCATTGTTTAGAGGTTATTTCTGATAAGCTTGATGTCCATAAGATTTTGAAGCTTGACATAATTTGAAATAGTCATAAAAACCTAGAGAATGTTTAAGGATCCAATTCGGATCAATTATCAATTTTTGTAAGTTAAGTTGTATTTTTAATTTTAAAGATAAATGTAATATTTAAAAAAAAAAAAAAAAACTTTAAAAATTTAACCATTTAAGGCAATGAAGGACATAAGAAAAAAACAGAGTGTAATAAGATGAAAGTGAAATATTCCTCACTACTAATGGATTCCTGCATGATCTGTTCAAAAAATATGTAGCTAGGGAAAATTGAGAGAGAACCCTTGGAGAGAGAATCAAATTCAACATTCTTCTCTCTATAGATATGTTGAAAATAATCCTCTCAAAATAGAGCATTGTGATCTAAAATAAGATGAAACTAGTTAAGAAGGGCTGGGAACTATAAAACAAAATGGTCTTGTATGCAACAGATCATTGAAAGGGAGTCCTTAACAAACAAACTATTATCAATGTTGGGCCCCAATGTCAACATCTCAGTCCCACAATTGTTCCATAGACCCTAGAACAATCTAAAGGGAAAGGAGATAAGAGAGTCAATATGGGGAGACAATCTACACCCGCAACACCCATTAGAGAAATCCCCATCAAAGAAACAAATAGGAAAGATGTTAGCCAAATCAACTAAAATAGTAGGCCAAGGAGAAACGTTAGGGAACCATGGCCCCACCTCCATGAAGTATGCCACAATATGAATAGAAATCAAAAAAATGTTTATGGAGGATCCTTCAAGGATATAAGAATTCTAAGCATGTCAAATACCCTAGAAGACATACAGAGAAGCAACTTATTAAGCCTGATTTTTCCTTTCCCAAGAACTAATGTAAGCTACCATAGAAGTATGGTCCACATCAGTCTATAATCCCAAGAGTGAAATCACTCGTTTCCAAATGTACTGGGAAAAGGGGTAGATGCAGAATAGATGTAGGAAATCCCCACTGCTAACTTGCAAAATGAGAATACCATTATGGCGGGTTAACCATGTGACACATATGATCTTACGTGGGACACCACATCTCTACATGGGATAAGTTAGATCAACAAAGGGAAGGGATAGTCAACAAGAAATAATGTGTTTGTATGCTTTCATAGCTGCAATGCAACCATCAAATTATTTTCCACCCAATTCAGGTTTCTGTGGGTGTGTGGAAAAGGGAACATCATAGTAACAAAGATTATGTATGTAGGCTTGCCATTTCGCCTCCATAAACACTGGAATCCCAAGATCGCTTGCATGTGGCCAAAAGGTGGAAGATTGAGGGAACAATTGTCCCCTCCCAATACTGCCCAGACTATTTAGCCCCTTCTAGATGAGGAAAATTATTAATGGGGCACATAAAAGATGGCTTCTCGACATTGCTTTGATGGCATCCAAACCCACTTGAATTTTCTGCCCATCCCCAATGGCCCAGCGAATATTTCTACATAACCATGGCATCGCAACCCTGGGAATGTATTCTTCCATTATGATGGAATAACACATACCTCTATACATTAGGGAAACTTTTAGCGCTAATATTGGTAGGTTGGCTAATTTTCCATGCTTTTTCTAAAGAAAGATTCACTAAGTTCCATTTTTTCTAAAATGATTCGCCCAAAGTTTATAGAACACCATTATTTTACCTTAAAAATCATAAAAATATTATATTGGCTAATATAAGATCATTGGAAATCTAAATATTCTACAAAAATATCACCAAAATTTTACAATTTACATATTAGGGACTAGTAAGATTCACCAAGGTTTCTAAACTTTAAGATAAACTTCCATCCTTTAAATTTTCCTTGATAAACATAAGCCATATACTAGTCGTGAGGAGCACTTGATTAGATCTTTGGATGTTCTAGATTCCTCAACCACCCTTGTTTTTGGGTCTAAAACTGAGATTTAGCCCAACAAATGGAATAACTTTATGGGGACTGGATTGAGACCAAAGAAAATTTTCTATAGAAGACTCAATATTTTTTATGATAGCATTTGGAATTTGCAAAATGTGCTTCGAGAACATAGGGATTCCTTGAAAAAAATATGAGACCATTTCTAACCTACCTCCCAATGAGAACCATCTATGGTCCCGTGTGAGAAAAGTCCTCTCGAATTGTGTAACGAGCAATTCCCAATCATATATTTTATACTTTTTTGGTTTCAACATGCATCCCAAATATTTAAATACCTTAGACAAACATTGAATCCTCCCCCCAAAAAGGATGTTATAACTTTTATCTCTAGTGAGTCTCCCCCATTTGAAATTAGCTTAGATTTATCATTGTTTATATAGAGACTAGAAGCCATGTTAAACCTATGAAAGGTCTTGTGAAAGGATTCCCCTCCAGTAATTATTTCCTTTCCTACACAAATTCTAATGTCTACAAATAGCAGATGTGATAACTTACTATTTCTGAACATCCTGCATCCCCTAATAGCACATGTTTCCTTCATAGCATGAAGCCTTTTGCAGAAAGAAAGCATAATTAATATCAATAACAAAGGAGACAATACCTATCCATGTCTTAACCCTTTTCCCATTTTGAATAAATTTGTGGTCTCTCCATTTATATTACTGCCATTGAAGCTGACAAAACACATGCCATTATCCATTTAACATCCCTATGGTTGAACCTAATTTTATAGAGTATCGACCAAGAATCCACCAAGAATCTATTGATTCTTTTGGGGCATTATGCCAAGGTTCTCAAGATCTCTCTTATTTAGCCATGAAAAAAGTGAACTCTTGAAAGTTTTCTAACAATGGAGGTGAAAGTTTATACTTATTGAGGGAGACAATGAGCCTTATCTTTTATCTAGGTAGAACTCTAGTCATTGAAACTTGTGATTGGCATGCCCAAATTTCCCTTCAAGTGATTAGGTGAAGGAGGATGACATGGTCCAGAGCTCTAGCCTACAATAGTTATCTTTCATTAAAAGGATTCACGGGATGACGTTGGCCGGGATGAGTGGGTTGATAGATCATCCTGGTAGTTTTGCCATTAGTTTGGGTGGTGCCCAATGAATGGTGTATCTTGGAAATCCTTGTTTAGAAATAATAATGGAAGGAGGGATGATGTCGGCTACCACATTAGCTTTTTGGATATGCTATTGGCTGAGAGGAAGCCTTACTTGTCAGCACCACCTAGTGGCCCCCACCCCAGGATGCTAGAGGGGTGCCTAAGGAAAGTGCCACAATGAAATGGGTGGGGTGACATAGGTTCAGTATTGTTGTATGCATGTCCGCTCGGTTACTCCAACATTGGTCAGAATTGACTCCATTATCGATGCAAGGCCAATGGAGGATCCCGATGAATAACAAAGTTTAATTGTAGTTCTCTTTGAATGGTGTACCAACTTAAGTCCTAGACTGATCCCTCATTTTAGTGTCATAGTGAATTATTCTATTTTGTTATAGTTTGGATTTCAGTTCCTTTTATGTGTGCATATTGAATGAGTGATAGTTTTCAAGAGTGTTTGAGGTTGGCTGAATGACATATTGCATAAATATTTCTCAATTATGTGATTGTTGATACTACTCATGCTATATTCAATTTTTTATGTAATTTAATTAGTAGCAATAGGCTTTCGATGGTGTGATAAATGAAGTCCTGGACTGGTCCCTTAGCTTAGTGTGGAAGTGGAGTATTTCGTTTATTTTTCTAGTTTGGATTGCATTTCCTTTTATGTGTGCATCTTTAATGAGTGATGTTTTTTAGGAGTTTTATGAGAGTGGTTGAATGATAGATTGCATAAATATTTCTGATTGATGTTATTTATGTTAATATTGTTGTTAGAGTTGATTTTGAGTGTAATTTAATAAATTGCTGTAAGTTTTGGATGGTGTGATATCTTATGTATTGGACTGGTCCCTCAAACTAGTGTGGTAGTAAAATATTTTCTTTCTTGATATAGTTTGACTTGCAGTTCCTTTAAGTGTGTAGATTGAATGAGTAATTGTTTTTAGGAGTGTTATGACAGTGCTTGAATGACAGAGTACCTAATTCTGCAGTATTTCTTTACATTAAATTCATGTGGAGTGTAACAAATTTTTTGATTTCTAAGAGTGTGTGTCCAACAAATTTTTGTTGAGGTCATTTTATACTAGTCATCACCTTCCTTAGCATAGACTTTGCACATCAATCTTTTAAAAATTAAAGGCTACCTGGATCAATAACTAAATGTAAGAGTATGCTGACCAACATTAAAATGAAAACAATATAAAATTAATGAGGTTAACAAAGTTTCTTATTCAAATCATTATGAGTCATGAGCATTAATATTTTATTAAATTTTATGTCTTCATGAACATATATTGGTAATAAATGAATGGAAGAATCATTCAAGTTATCCTAATTTTTTCTACGATCAATTCATACCATACATTGAACACTTTAATCATATTGCAATAGGTAATTTTTATAGACACAAATAATGCTGAAGCATTTAATATTTTAGGCAATAAGAATCATCATTTTTTAAACATGGAAAATTTCTGAAAAATTCGAATTTATGTTCTTAACATCACTGTGTGCATCCATGTCATCCATTGTATCATTGTCCATTGTATCATTGTCAAGGTCCATATGATATTTCAAGTAGTTAATATTATAATCATCCTCATCTTAACTTGCGTCATATTCATCATCATTGAAATCTCACTCTAGACCATCCATATTTTTAGTAGATGTATTTAGAACATCTTTTTCTATATCATCCATGTTGTTGTCTTTCGTAACATCATGTAACTATGTATTTTTGTCTTTTTGTACCTCCACATTACCATCTTCAGAATCATCATGGATGTCAATTTATTTCATGTTCTCTAATCCCTCTCTCTCATTTTGTTGGCCATAATTGTTTTCTTAGTATCCATTAATGCATGATCAAATACATGTCTTAATCTTAGATGATAATGTATGACAAATATCCATTTTGGGTCTAGAATATATTTATAAAAATATCTGCACATGAACGAGTACATACATATATTAGACGTATGTTATAATAATTTTATTGATTAATAAACACATTTATATATTCATAATAAAACAATGTATTAATAGAATGTTGATCACTATCACAATGAATTGGTAGAAGATACAGCTCCTTCTCCTTCGACAGGAACTTTGACCAATATATGGAAAAGAGTCCACTATGGGTATCATGTCTTTGTGTACTCTCAAATTCTAGATACCAAATTTTATTTTTCCCAAATTATTGTAGATTCCCTTCAATAATACTCTTATCTTTAGATCTTCATCAAGTGGATTTCTTGAATTTGACCATGATGCCACAATCGAATGGTTGTCTCTTTACATGTACACATTCTACATTGATAATCTTGACCATATGCCCACATTGCTAGATATTTCCTTACTTGTGAAAGAACATTTGTTTTGGTTAAAACAAATACAATGATGAATATTAAAATAGTTAATAGTGTCAAAACTGAAATGAAACAACACTCGGTAAAATTCTAACTCTACATTTATTTCACATCCTCTAGACATGTTGGTTTGATTTTTTTTTTTCTTTTTTATGTTTGAATCTATACAGAAATATTTTATTTGATTTTGAATTTGTTCACTAACCCATTCTAGTGTTTAATATTTTCCCCATTCCACTTGAAGATCAATAGGAAATGGGGTATTCCTTGGGTTTGATCTCTTAAATTGTCTCCTTGCTTCTAAAACTTCTTCCCTCTTTTTATCATATAAATCAATCCATTTTCCCATAAAGTAGATGTGGTACAGAATGAACTTGTTGAGTATAGTAGTTCCGTCTACACCTATTAGATGTGAACATGCTTATTTCAAAATCCAAAGGCCATGTTATTAATTTGTCAAATAAATTAGAAGTGAATTAATTTTCACAATAAAAACAACCACAATGATTAGGAGTTTACTTCCTAATTTCTACTTGAACACCATTATGTTGTGGTTTTTATCCATCAATAATATCGAAGGGTTGCTCTTCATCTCATAAGCATGGAAAATCACCTAAATTCTTACTAAGGAATTCACATAAGAAGAAAAATCCTTCATTCAATGACCATTATGGCAGTTTGTAAGATGAGTATCACAATAGAGACCACTGTTAATCTCTTCTTTGAGTGAGTGTGGGTACATACTGGAAACACATAGTGCATTGTCTCAAATCGGGACAACAGATTCGTGAGTGACTTTGGTCAAGTATTTGGTCGATGTTGGATACCAAACTTACTAAGTCCATGAATTTAAGTCCCCAAACTAATGGCCATACAGAGGTCATCAACATAATGATCATACACATTTTGCGCATGTACAACTCAAAGCATCCACACACATGTGATGAAATCCTCCCCTATGTCCAACACAACTACAACCGAGCTCTCCATAGCTCAACAGGCCATATCCCCTTTGAGGTTGGGCTCAAATTTCAGCCACTATGTCTCATTGATATGGTCATTCCATTTGCAACTACTTAGGGAGACTCGAGTGATGTCTAGCCCAAATTCTACAGGGCTAAAAGGTTCATTGAGTGCATTCAACACATCCGCAATCACGTCCATGATATAGTGGATAGAGGCATTGCTAAGTAAATGTAGCACCATGAACAATAGCGGGTTCCACTCAAGTTCTAGGTAGGTGACAATTTTGGCTACATTTGTAGAATAAGTGCTTCACTCAACCCCTCCACAAGCTTTTCCCACTCTCATATGCACCATACACCATCACCAAGGCTATGAGGGAAAATTCCTTCAATCTAAAGATTCCCTCGCTCCCTGTTTTGCACCTAGTGTTCAATCTAGATCGCGTTTGGCCATACTTTCCATCATTGCTCAACACATCTGACATTGCAGAGCAACTAACGCTAACATAGTTGAACCTAGACTCCATGAAACAAGGCACAAATGATCAAATGATGGATACAATGATTAATACAAATCACCAAGAGAGGATCTTGCTATATCGAGTTGTCAAAGTAGGGAAACTCCTTCATGAGGGAAAGTGGTTTAGTAGGGACCACATTCAACACAAATTTCGTCACCTGATTGAGGATCTGCACACAATGGGGACCATTTCTTCCTAAGGGGGGAGGACTAATTGAGGTGGATATTGGTGGCCACCCACCTATTCCACCTAGACCTCAAATTGGTCTCATATGTTTCTTTGTTTATT